>JAYMSL010004610.1:0-10911 GCA_036897195.1 Plantago coronopus | reverse complement strand
GAGTGGAGTACTACAAGACACACGGTTGTGATGAGGTGTAGGACGCTCGCAAGAAACAATTTGATGAGGAATTGGTGAAACAGGACCTCCCAACATTGTTTGAGCTCATTCTGGCCGCTAACTACATGGTCATGGAGATACAAGGGCTTATTGCTAGCATAAGAAAGTCGAGGAAATTCGTGAGATTTCGGTATTGAGAATGATTATACAAAGGAGGAAGAAGAGGCCATTCGTAACGACAACGCGTGGGCCTTCCACGTCTAATTCATTAATGGAATATATTATATAATTTCCAAGCTATATATTAATTGTTTCCTGTTCCTTGAATTGTTTGATGCTCCTTTAGTTTTTTTTTTTAGGGGTAAAATTGTTTATATATTAAGCCGAGAGAGTCATAATAGGATTACAAGCCATACTGTTAACACTACGAACTACGCCTACGCGTTCTTTATCAATACATAAAGCTAGCCATGACGGGCAAGTATCCCAAATATACAACTGGGGATGCCGGTTAGAAAAAGTCGAGCTAGTGTTATCCAGATGTGTGAAGTACGAGCTGCCAGTGTTTGCAAGAGCATCTGCAGTCTGATTAGCTTCTCTGAAAATTTTTTCAAAACGTAGATCTTCAAAAGATGATGCCATTTGTCTGATGTCAAGCACTAGTCCCCTCGCCGTTGTGAGAGGTGTCTGTCCCCTGCATAAGATAGAAATGACATATTCAGAATCAGTACGAATGAGTAAAGAGGTAATATTCAAACGGATAGCTTGCACCAAGCCAGTTTTGACTGTCCATAATTCGGCAGTATTGTTGTCGGTGATCCCAATGTAGCCCGCAAAAGCTTGGATGAATTGACTTCCCTTTCTCCTGAAAATACCACCAATGCCAGAGTAGCCCGGGTAACCAAGTGAGGAACCATCTACATTTAGGCAGGTGGTTTCATATAGTGGATCAAGCCACTTGCATATGAGGTTAAATTTCTTGGGTGGAGGATCTGTTTGGGCAGGCGGTTTTATTTGGTGAAATAGTCGTACCATTTCATCTGTTGTGAAGGTTTGTTGTGTGAACAGTATCTTGTTTCTAATGTCCCAAATGAGGCCGGCGGCTTGAAAAAATATGGCCCAGTCTCGTAAATTTAGGCCCAACCCTAAGAAAGCATTGTTGGGGTCCCAATGTTGTTGCTCCTTTAGTTGTTTCTTGTTACTTTGCTTCTATTAATTGGATTTGTTGTATTTGGAATTTCAATTACGAGTTGGCTGTTTTATTTCTTATCGTTTTTCTCATTGAATAACAAGAAACCGCATAATACTCTCGTGTTGATGCTGATGGCTAAATATGCTAGTTCTCATCTATGTGTAATAGTGTTCTATCTCCTACAAACAATGACCCTTTGATCAACTTTTGTAATATGGATAATAGTAGCTGCAGTAGTAGTAGTGTAATTTGGGATATCTGTCCTCGTTGGCTTGAGGAAAAGATTTCCCAAGATAGATCTCGCAGGTTCATTAGAATTAGGAAGAAAACTACTTGATGTATTTGGGCTCTAAGCCCTTATTTTAACCGGCTAAGTTAATATTAGTACTCTTTTTCCAAAAAAAAAAAAAAAAACTCTCGGCGTGTTTCACGTTATCTTCTATCAATCAGGATTGTATCAATTTGTGGTGTGGGTATTAGTAAGAAGGTTTCATTCTCAAATAAGCATAAGCATATGCTTACAGATTCAATCTCCACAGCACAGAACACAATCCTAGCTTCAAACTTTCAGCTCTGATGGGGCTGGGGCGCTTTTGAATTGACTTATGGATTAAGACAAAGTACATTAATACGATTTTTTACAAGTTGGCGGCTAGATATGGGATAGGTAGTTAAATTGACAAATTATATTAGTTTCTTCTTTATTTTAAAGCACTACACTAGGGCATGACTATATTACCAAGTTAATATTGGTTTACACAATTTCCAGTTCGATTCATGGTGCTGACAAAACTTGCCAAAAAAATGTAAGACTCTGTCATTTACAACTTAAATTCAATTTCATTCAATTCAATTCAGTTTAACTTTGGTTAATTCAAATTTGTACTTAACTTCGATTGAAATCAGTTCAGTCCAGATCAGAAATTCTCATCTAAAAATAACAAAGCTTAAAAGTTCGACTAGGATAGTCATGAATCTCATCACGCTTCTTTCCCATACCAGTTGTTATCATATCATAAAAGAGGTCTAATTAGCAAGTAAAACGGAAATTTCCCATATGAAAAAAGAGGATAAAAACAAACATAAAAATAATAGTTGTCGAAAACAAGCAGGTTTTATTCATTGATCAATAAGCATTCTAGAATACATGGTTGATAAACTCCGAGAGATATCTAGAACTTATATTAATCCTGCTAAATATTGCTCGACTCAAACTTATTTGCAAACTTTGTTAAAACAGTCGTTCATACACCGGTCCATTTGATCCGGATCTGCATCAAACCAAATACGTATCAGTTGGCAAAACTCAAATTGGAACATTAATTGGTGATAGCGTAGCAAAAGTAATTGTGACTTAGGTATAGAATGCAAGAGCTAATATTTGATTCTGGAACGATAGATTGTAGTGTAAAATCGAAGAAATTTAATAACGAACGAAGGAAGGAAGGAACCTGTAAGTTTGGCACATTTAGTGATAGCACAAACAATTTGGCAACCGGAATCATCAGCAGCGACTTGTTGCTTCACAGCAGAATGGTGATCACATTTCTTATGGCAATGGCTATAACATCTGGGATTGACCGGGTATGGTACACGTAAGCATTGTTTGAAGCAGCCTCTCTTGCATTCCTGTTTCGATCTCGCAGAGGCAACGCCTGTAAGAACCAATAGTACCAACATTGATATGACAACTGCTGCACTGTTTTGTTTCATTTTTGCTACTCTTGTTTATCTTTTCTTCCTTCGTAAAATCTGTTACTCATATTGTGCACCCACATGAGGTGTTATATTTATATATATAATTTTATTCTCTTAATATTTAGTAAGTATTTAAAGAAATAATACTAGAAATGATATTTTTAGTTTCAAGAGATTTTAATGGATAGTATATGATTGCACTTTCCCAAACTTAAAATATGTAATCACATTAGAATATTCCTTTCTGAATATGATGAAAGCATTAAATATTTTGCTCCAATAACATCGATTACAAATATAATTTTTACAATTCAATCTCGAGGGTACTTGACTAAGCCAGGTCATTTTCTTTCCCCTCACCAAATCAATCATGTTTTATTTCCAACTCAATCTATTCAAACAAAGTAGTCTCAACTTCAATCGAGAATGCATTTTTACCATACAAATGCATTTTTTTAAAACACCAAATGAAACGATTACTCTAGTCCTATAGTCCTACCGACTATCGTACTTTTAAATCATCTTATAATCTCAAATACGCATATATACCGATCTTGTAATTTCTATGTCTTAATGCAATTCAAAAGCAAATACTCGTTCTTTTCCGTTTATTCAATTTTTTTGTCACTTTACATTTACATATTATAGTTCACAAAACGGAAAACATGCATATCACCTCTACACCTTAATTTTAATACTCCCTTTGTTTTTTTAATAACTTTCTAATCTATTACTTTCTCTAAAGTTAAGGAATATTAATAAAATAATTAGTTTTGTAAAAATATTGTGTGAAATAAGTTAAAAGTGAATGATAAAGTAAGAGAAAAGATTGAATTAAGTGGTGGAAAAGTAAGAAATAGAAATAATAAAGGATTGATGAGTGAGATAAAAAAAAAATTATCTATAGGTTAAGAAATGTAATGTTAAACCGAAAATTGAAAGTTAAAAAGTTTTTATTGGAACGGAGGGAGTATAATACTTCAAAAGTAAGAAAAAATTCTTTTATTGACCAAAATTAACTTGGAAAACTTGTCATGGGGCGGAATGAAGTTCTGTTCTTTTTTATTCAGTTTAGCTTTGGTTAGTTTAAAATTGTACTTCACTTTAGTTTAATTCCTCAATAAAGTAAAATTGAACTCCACCAATAAAACTTTGTTCAATTCACCTTAATTTCAGTTGTGTTCAGTTCAGTTCAATTCAAGTCCACGTAATTCAAATTTATACTTGAATTCTGTTCAGTTCAGGTCAATTTAGGTTAGAGAATTTTAGTTAAATTGAACACCGTCTAACTAATTAATTTCAATAAAAGGAGCTTCGCTTCTTATCTTGTGGGTGTGAACATGTAGACAATTGTATTCATACGGAGATGGTATATTGAAATGACAACATTTATGTACATCCAAATAGTCTCGTTTTGCCTAACTTTTGCGTATGTTTATTCTTAAGTTCGTATTTTTTGCGTGTTTTCGTTTTGTGTTGTGTTTGTAGGTAAGTTCGTGTTTTTCTATGGATTCGGAGCATAAATGGATGAATTTCCAACATTATTTGACGACAAGAATCCAAAGCATAGAGCACGAGCATAACTGGTCGAGTCGGGATCAAAAGTCGTCCCAAAATCCATGCCAAGAAGAACTCGGCAATAGCAAAGAAAACGATAACGCGCCGCGCGCTAGGAGTGCTGCGTCGCGCAGTACATACGTGCTGCGTTGCAACTTACGAGAGTTGCTAGGCAGAGCAGGGGAGCACCACACCGCGCACTGGATCCTCCGCACCGCGATGTGCAGTCAACACAAGGAAGCGCGGATTCTTTGGCCCAAAGCTCAATTCCGCGAGGATTCTACTTCTCTATTTTTTGTTTACTATATAAAGACCTATTTTTATTATTTTCTTTACATCTTTATAATTGTAATCTAGTAGAGATACTCCATAGCTAGGTTAAGTTAAAGAACTCAATTCTTGAATTAGAGCTTGGTTCATCGTGCGAGAATTCTGTTTGTGAATTCAACATCGACTTTTGGCACGGATCGATAGAGAAACTCAATATAGTTTGGTTCAGATTTAAAATCCTGATTCGGGTATTATCTTTTTTCTTACAACAATGCGTTATTATTCGTTATATTTCTTATGTTCTATTCATATGAATACATTGTGAGAATGTCTAATTGCATGAGTAGCTAAGCAAGTATAGCTGCGATGTAGGAACATATATTTATGTTATAACAGATTCGTTTATGAATGATTAGGGTTTATGATTTTGGATTTAGGTGATTGCATGTTTCACACATATTATATATATGTTCTAAAATGTTGTTTCGTTTGGTTAATGATTTCATGCTCGATCGTTATTTTTCTTATCATTGTTTGATTGGCAGGATTGACCACTCTGCTATATTCATGATAATTTTGTTAGTAATGTGACAATGCTAATATATTTATCAACCCATTGCACAGTTGTGCCGATCACTATCATATGTTGTGCTAAATACCTATCTAAGATTGCACCGTCATTCGTATTCTAGAATCTTCTTAGCTATAATGTACAAGGAATACATCGTACCTGTCGTTTATTTCAAATAATCGCCAACTTAATTCATATCATAGTTCTTGTTCTTCGTAGCTATTTAGTTTACTTGTCTGATAATTATAAAACAACAAAAACAACAACTTTTGTTCAGTTTAATGATATACTGGTTTACACATTTATTAATTCTCAGCTTGATTGAATCATTTGAGACCGACATCTGTGATTAACTTTCATTGTTGTATCACTAAAGTTCTGATAAACTAGTCAGTCTATTACAAAATTATTTTATTTGTTAAACAAAACGAATTTGATTAAACTGAAATTTAGATTAGAGTCAATATATAATAGATGCATGCCACTAGTACGTACATGGGCTTATATTTAAAAGGAACCCAAGCCGGTAGGCCAGGTACAACATACTAATTGCTTTATAGCTAATAATATAGTTGCAGTACATTAAGTGCTTTTACTTGAATGAAAATCTAGTAGGAAACCTACCATAATACTTATTACATTAAGGGACACAGCTTACATTAAAAGTTAAAACTAAACTACACATTGGTGGTTACTAGTCAAGACAAGACAAGTCAAGCAAAAGCAATTGGAATTATTAAGCAGCTCAAAATCTGTCAGCAGCAATCATCCATCAAAACTTTATCTTGTTCATCCAACTTTGCTGCAGATTTTGCTGGCCTAAACTAATTAGGCTACTATGCTAGGTACTTAATTAGCTAGCTATCAATTGTTCGGAGGAGGCTGATGCAGGTGCTGCTGTTGTTGTACTGTTGGATATCTCACTGTACCTGCCAGGATTCTCTGCTGCTCTATCTGCATCATTCATCAACATATAACACTATTCTTCCATATTCTTCATCAATTAAACAGATTATTATTTAACTGATTAATTACTACTCTACCTGGAAAAGTTCATGGAGTTTGCTTTTGAGGTAGCAATACTCGTATTCCAGTACCTCCAAAGCTCTGATACACCTGATAATTTCACACAAATAATTAGATGTGTGCATACTCGAGGTTAATATTCTTCCATCACGTTCTTACAAACGTGTGTTTTTCGTAAGATGAAGAGTTTTATAATATGCATGCCTTTTGATGTTTCTTTAAGATTGTACAAGTACTGAAGTGCTGATAAAAATTGTTTTACAAGTAGAAATTAATTAGAAAAAGCAGCAGAATTAGCTGACAAATGTTTGTGTAGACATGCGAAGAAAGCAAGGCTGGCTCAAAAAGGGTAATTTAGAATTTTGCATCTTTTCATTTCTTGAACTGCTCATTTTGGTCTTGGAGCTAAAAGGCGGCACAAACAAACATTATACCGAATAATCTGAAAGCAAGAATTAAACTTATTATATAGTGTGGCATATGCGTACCCGGTTCGGTTGCTTTGCTCGGTAACAGCCCGAAAAGCCACACACACGTTCCGAACTCTTTTAGCACCAATGCTTGAACTGCTCCCAATGAATTGATTCAAATGCATTCCGATTCTCTTGTAGTCTGATAACTCCCTGTCCGCACTGCCATCGTAAAACACACAAACGAACGTGAATAAGAATAAATAGATAATTCGTAAGCAGGACGGAGTCAGAAATGAAATTAATTTTAGGTGAAGTACATAATATATAATAAAATTGTAGTGAGTGAGTGAGTGAGTGAGACTTACAGAATCTCCCTGAGGTTTCTGAGGAGCTTCTCGGACTCGTGGAAGTATATGTTGACGACCTCCGAAACGAAGTTGGGGGAGGATTCATCTTGCAGCTGCTGAAGCTGCAAGAACTGCTCATCCAGCACTCCCTGCAGCAATACATAATAATAAGCTATATATAAGGATGAAATGTGTTTGACATTTATACTGACAGTGTCAATTTTGGTACGAACCGAACCTGGTGGAAGAGTAATGCAAGCAGGCGGGTCATGTCAGCTCGCAACAGCTCGACGCTGAGTCCAAGCAACCACAACGGAAGACCCGTTTTGTCGGATTCTTGGTAGCCGGGTTAAAATATATTTGTAAGGAAACAGGGGAAAACAGAGTAAAACTCTAGTAAATATATTGAGGTTCAATCAGCACAGTGGTGTTTTATAAGGGTAGTTTAGCAGAAGAGAGAGAAAGAAGAAAAGGAAATGTTTGTATATGAAATTTGGTCCTAGGTAGGTAGATTAATTATGTAAGTTAAGGTTTGTGGACCAAAGAAACAAATGTAGTTGGAGCGGGAAATGAAGAGTAAATGAGGAGGAGGAGCTTTCCTTTGATGCCCTATTTATAGAGGAGAAACACCACAAGCTCCGACCCTCCCTCCCTCCTAGTACACACTCCTATGACACTTGAATTTTCTATTCTCTCATAATCTTCTTCTGTCCACTCTAATCACTCCTGCAAAAGGAGGGCTTCTCTCTCTATGGATGCAACCATTTCAAATCCAAAAACATAAATTATGTAGGTACATTGAACATTACTATTTGTTATTCGCTATAATATGAATTTACAAACTTCACTAAAATTCGACATTTGTCTTTTAGGATATGTTTAAGTATTCAAAAAAGAATATCACTGTAAAATGAATTGGAGTTCAAAAGTACGTTGTTCGTGATGAAACTACCAATCAAATTGGATGGTGGGTCTCCAAAATTTTACATGTGTCTCTAAAGATATGTTTAAATATTTGAGAAAGAATATATCACTAATAAAATGTAATGGAGTTCAAAACTACATTGTTCATTATGACATTACAAATCGAAGTAGATAATGTATGTGCGTCATTCAGGTATTGGCTCCCCACATACACAATTATTGACAACAAAATTCTCCATGTGAATCTTGATTTGATACAAGCTATAACGGAATAAAAGGATCGAAAGACAAGACATCAACTACGTGTTAGAGTTATTAAGATTAATCTAGCACAATTAAAAGGATAATTTAAAAGGAAAAATCTCTCTAACATATGAGAGGTACTGAAACATGGTTCCTATAGGCTATAAGCCTATAATAATGAAACACATAGAATGTAAATAGATGTAAGCATTGTTGTATTGTTGAGTGTTTAAGGGTACTGGAACATGGTTCCTATAGACTATAACTCTATAAGCCTAATTGTTGAGTGTTTAAGGGATTTGAGAAACAAGCATTGTTGTATAGTGATTCATTCTACCGTAAGGATAATCGGACAAAGACCATTAATCTTACATATCACTATTCACAGTAGGTTCAACTGTGAAACCTACTGCTACAGTGAGAGGTAATACTCCTAACACAAAGAATTATGTCGTATAGATTAGAAATTTTGTGCTAACAGAGTAAGGTCCTGTTCAATTCAACTTAATTTCAGTTGTGTTCAGTTCAGTTCAGGTCCATTTAGTTCAGTTCAGTTAACCGTAACTTAATTTTAATACTGTCTTCAGTTCAGTTCAGTTCAGATCCGTTCAGTTCAGTTCATTTCAGGTCATAGGATTTCAAGTGAATTGAACATGACCTAAACAACTAATTATAATACGGGTTTGGTTTTGTGAGAAAGAAGAAAGGGTGGTTTGTTTGTTTGTTCTTTGTGCAATTGTGCCAATAAGCAAGTGACAGAGTTTGATGGTTTGAGGTGGTAGTACAAGAGCATTGAGGGTCAGGTTTGATGATGGTCTAGTGCATATTTTGTTTTGTTTCATCCTGTAACACAACACAACACAAAGCCCCCCTATTTAATTATGTTATCTTTTCTCTTCTGTCCTTCTGTGCCTGCCTGCCTGCCTTCCTGCCTGTTGTTGTTACTACTTCCCTTCCCTGTTACATTACATAAAGTACCTTTTCTTTTCACTCTTATCTATCCCTTTATCTATTCCGTCCTAACTATACAAGTATACTACTACTATATTATACTACTACTTCTTCAGTCCCGCTCCGAATTTCACGTTTTACCATTTCAGATGTCTCATCTAACGATCCTTATTTTCATTTTTGTACATATTACTTTTACTAACAATAATAATGTATTCAAAAATAATATATTCCAAACTTTTCACCTCCACTTATGATAAATATATTTATTTTTCAAACTAACTATCAATTTTTTACTCAAAGGCTCTTCTTATTTGGTTCGGTATAAAATTAAATAGGAAATTTCGGACTAGAAGGAGGAGTAACTACTATGTTATGCTGTGTTCCACTTATACTTGTAAGGCTAAGGGCCATATATAATTGTAAATTGTAACACTTGTTCCCACCCAGGAGATTTTTGTCTTCTTCTTGTACCTAATGCATCTGCAACTGTTTCAGTATTAGGTGCCAGGTGCAGGAGCATTCACCTGAACTGACTTCCCTTGTTTGTCTTCTTTGGACAATGATTCATGATATATGTATCCAATCACTATAGACGTTCATATTTAAGGCTACGTCTTCAGAATGATAAACATGGCTGATTTTCTTGAGAATAGATTAAGCTCTATGGGAGTAATGAATCAGTAATGTATGTTATGATAAGTAATCCATGAATACAAATGAAAGAGTTTAAGAGTATATATCACATTAGTCTTGTCATTCGTAAAGTGTTGGGATATGTTATCCTTACATTTTATCAAGTGTGAATATATAGTAGATGTTTCGAGTCTAGCTAGTAACATTCTTTGACTCAAATCTAAATCCTAAGTCTTACTACTAGCATGTGGTTCAATAAAGTTGATGTAGCGATTTTGGACATGGTTGAGGACTTGAGGTCCTCTAGTCTAGCTTGGATTCAAGATATATGTATTCTTTGACTCGAACCTAAAATCCAACTCGTTCAAATGTGCGCTTGGACATTACTGAAGCTCCAGAATCATATTTTGAGAACTATGCTTGTATCGTAAGACTGGGGGCATGATATACTTTGCGAAAGAACTAGACTAGAACGCTACTTGGCCAATCCGAATGCCCCATTAAATTCAACTCATATCACAACTATTTCAAAGTTTCCGCAAAACTCCAAGGGAAATGTACCCCTCGCGGGGCATAACCCAAGTATATCTTTCTACTATCTCAAAGAAGAGCACAGCTCGAGAAGACTAGCTTCGTAATTTTAAATCACCCACGCCCAATCGATAAGAAAAGGATATGTAGAACTGATAAATTTGTACCGATAAAAGATTAACCATCAATTAATCGATTATTACAGAGTCTTAAAGTGGCTCGGATGATGACACCTCAAACACATTCAAGTAAATACTAGCTAAAACCATATGCTTAAATTACCAATAAGATGTAGATGCAAGACATGAGTTCTAAACACAACACAACCCAAAACTTAGACCCAAAATAAAGAAACAACTCAAACAGAATATCACTCATCTTGAACAGATTGGGAAGGGGGTGAATAACACGTACATGAATTCACTATTAAGATGACTAAAATCTAAAATAAAATATGTACAAGAAGACCCATGCTAATTTACTTGAAAGAAACTTCGTTTCATACATCTTCTTATTGATATAGAAGCAATAACAAAAACAATATTTAATAAA
>JAYMSL010004609.1:0-10911 GCA_036897195.1 Plantago coronopus | reverse complement strand
TATATTGCTATTATTTCGTCGCAACTATTATTTGAAATAAAATGACAAAAAAATGTAGTTTTAAAATAAATGATAAAAGAAATTTAAAAAAATAGAATAATAGAGGCTGAACTGCTGGAGTAGTTTTTTTGAGTTGGGGATGAAGTTTAGTGGAACGCTGACGTGGCAGAGTTGAGCCCCAAGTTGAGGCTGAACTGCTGGAGATAGCCTAAGAAGTCTAATCTAATTCATTATTATTAGGCTCTGTTATTTTCAACTTAAGTTCAGATTCATTCAGTTCAGTTCAGATCCATTCAGATTTGGTAAGTTCAAATTTGTACTTCACTTCAGATCCATTAAGTTCAGTTCAGTTCAGTTCCGAAATCCTCAGCTGAAAAGAACAGAGCCTTATTTACTCCCTCCGTTCCATCAAAAGCTTCCTGATGAGACTTTTTTCGCGAACTTTGACCGCGAATTGATCTAAAATTATACGACAAAAAATGTAGTAAAATTATATTATAAAAATAATTATGCACACTTTTAAAACATAATTTTACTTTTTTTTTTCCATATAGTTTTAGAATAATTCGCCGTTAAAGTTCGTGAAAAAAAGTCCTACTAAGATTTTAACGGAACGGAGGGAGTATTTGTTTTGAGTTTTTGAGGGGTCGGTCACAAAATTTCAACAAAGTCGACTACTACAAATTTGTTCTGAGAAATTCTTCCAATCGGAGAACAACCAAACCAAGAATAGGGTTTATGCTTCAAGGGTTTTGCTTCTCAATCCCCCAAATCTCCCTCTTTTCAATTTGATCTTCTCCTGCTCCCACATCAAAGAGATAATGAACAAAATGCAACAGCAGCAGCAGCCGATGAGCTCCTCAGCTCCTTCTACGCCTCTCAACCTCGTCTCCACCGAGCAGATTCAGAAGGTATATGTTAGTTTCGTTTATCTGTGTACGGTAGCCTTGTGTATGCTCCAGTTGCTGGATTCGTCGTGGTTTTGGGTGTTATTTGAGATTCGAGTGTATTGTTATTTGACTGATGATTTTAAGTTTAATTTCTGTTTGGGTTTCTTGTTAGTGGAGATTGTGAACTTGGGAGTATGTGAAAAAGATGTTTTTTTTATTAAAGTGAGCTGAAATGAGTATTTTCTTTGATTATGGAAGATGGACCATCTCCATCTATTATCTTCTTTTTTTGTTAATTAGGAGTTCAAGATATTATTGAGGATTGTGAGTTGGTAGGATCGAATTATCCGTGTTGAATTCGGGATTTGAGCTGAAATGGGCATATTACTGGAAGCTGGACTGGCTTTTTTCATTTTTTTTTTTTTTTTTTTTTTGAAGAGGCGAAGGTGACTCGAACCCCCGACCTATTGGTTGGAGGGGGAATCATCTTACCAACTGAGCTGCGCTTCGTTGTCGACTGGCTTATTTCATAATTGGTGTTACACTTGTCTGTGTCTTTTGAATTTAGTGATTGTGAATGTAGGAGAGTGGACATATATCTTATATTGCTCTCCGTTCGCAAGTCGCATTGTTCCTGAATAGAGTTCGGAGCCAGTTATTTTACTCTTCTCCTGTTAACTGGAATTGTTAGATACACCTGCATTAGATTTCGTACTGACATTGATAAGATATTGATCTGTGCAGTATTTGGATGAAAACAAAAACTTGATCATGGCAATACTGGAGAACCAAAACCTTGGGAAGATGGCCGAGTGTGCGCAGTAAGTTACTTTTTTCATCTTCTCAAGTTTAAAATTTTGGTAATGCTATAGAGGAAGAAATGATCAGAGGAAATTGAAGTTGTAGTCGAGGAGTCTTGTAAGTAAGGAAGTAGTACATATATATAGCCAAGGAAATATTTTGCATTTGTTTGTCTTATTGGATCTACGTCTAGTTAACTCTGGATAGAGTTGACACTACTGAGGTTCTGTAAAAAGATGTGCTGTCACTACTGTGAAACTGAATACTTAGATATTTATATCTTGACCTGTATGTCATCATGAATGGCTCAGGTACCAAGCAGTCCTTCAAAAAAATTTAATGTACTTGGCTGCTATTGCCGATGCTCAGCCTCCAGGATCTGGATCACCTTCACAGGTACATCTACTGTTTGTCCGTCATTTACAACGTACAATTTACCATGGCCACCACAGTATCCTGATTTAGGATGTTGTGGTGTTAATCGGAATAATGATGTGTTATATGAATAGTTGTTCCCGGTATGAAAGTACACCAAATACCATAGTACTATACTATCACTGATTTCATCTCAAATAGGCAAAATAGTATTGGGCAGATCATATTTGTGAATCCTGGGAGGGGGCATGTTGTATGCTACACATATAAAGCCTAGTTGCAAAAAAAGCTGGAGAAGTTGTGTTTCCAAATAAGATTTTTGGGGTGAGGTTTAGTCAAGTCTTGGAGGACATCTACCATACTGAAGGTGAAAAATATGAAGCCCTCTATTTTGTGAATGTCCCAGAAAACGTGGTATATTTGGGGAACTTGTTGATTTGAACCTTTTTTTATTACATCGAATAAACCTATTTGGTACTTGGTAGGGGTCGGAACCTTTTTCAAAGTCTTTTTCAGGGTGTATTTCCTCAAAACTTGCTGATCTGTTGAAATTTACGCATTCCCTCCGCCGGATATATCTCCATTGCTAATGAAAGACAATCTGCAGCCTTCTGCTGGTCCTGCAACTCCACAAGGAAATGCCCAGATGCTGCAGCAAACTCAGGCTTCAATGATGCAGCAGCAGCAGCAGGCTGGTGCTCCCATGCCGAAGCTACCATTCCAGCTCAATGCTCTCAGGCCACAAGACCCGAAGAGTCAAATTCTGCAGTTCCAACAACAACAACAACAATCACAAGCTCACTTTAGCGGCGGTGGACCCCCCAACAGTGGTTTACATCAACTTATGCAGCAAGGACATGGTAGTAATATGGTGGGAGGAAACCCAGCAGGCACACTGGACGGCCATCCCTCTCATAGGCAAGGGAACTCAGGTTCAGGGCCTGGGGAAGGTCGAGATTGACAAAGCTTTCGCTTTGTTGTTTTTTGTTGCATTTGAGCTTTTTAGGTAATGGTATACCCGGTTTGTGACAGAGATGATGAGGATGAAGAGATCCTAAGCTCTTCAAGGCTTAGTGTTTACATCATTTTAATCATCTGAATTGTATTGTGTACCATTTTAATTCCATTTGTAGCTTTCACCTGCGCCAGATTTATTTAAGAACATACTGTACTGTAGAATCTATCAATAGCAAAGAAGTTTCCTTTCTTGAATCTGGTATCTTTGCTGTGAGTGTAAGTAACCTGGTAGTATCTAACTATAATTTGGATTTAAGTCATAATGTTCACTCTCCAAAAAACGTCTTCACTTAACACGATACAACGACAGCACTTCACCTGATACGCATTTGTTGCATTTGTTCTTCGTTGAAAATCTAAAATTGCAAACTTTCTGTGGGACAAACTGGAAATAAATATGACTAGGATGTTTGCAAATTCTCGGAGACAGTTTATGGCAAAATATGTTCAAATCTGCACAACTCATCCCTAATTGATTGGTTTAATTTTCAGTTTTTCACTGCCCTTCCGCTTCGTTTGGCTATATATGGCTATGTATCATTCCGATGGTGATTCTGGATATAAAAAGTGAAGGAGGATAAGACACAGAATTCCCAAAGTTGCGGAAAGTTTCCAATGTAACTTGAAACTAGATAGCTGCATAATGCACCACTACACAATTGCAAGTAAATTACATGCACATCCAGCAAAATGTTAATCCGAAGTTTCAAGTACTTAAGCTAAAGAGAGTTTAAGGTTTCCGAATCAGAAAGTTTTCTAAATCTGATTTGTTCAGACAAAAATAACTGGAGATTTCAATCTGAGAATTCTTAACTCCTTCCTAGCCCAACACCTCCAGTCCTTTGCTCCGCACCAGGAAGCACAAAATTTCGGATTTGTTCATGACAATCCAAAAGCAGTCCTGCAAATGATGGTTTATTAGTTAATTTCTCTAGAAAAGAGACTAAATAAGGTAATAAATCCACACGTTCGACTTATGATGCAATAATAATGGATTGGAAATTTAATATTCGATCTAGCGAGATAAGGCCTAGATTTCCTTCTTCCTCTCACCACTTTCAACAGACCATATGCTAAACAAAGCAGGCTGAATAGACGTGGTCTAGAATAAAATGATATCCAATGCAAGGAACAAAATGATATGAGTGAACTTACTATCTTCTTGAACTTGACGCTGGCCCGATTGTCCTGGAATTTTTTTAAAAAGTACACACTTATAGTCCATACATATGCTAAAGAAAAAGAAAATCAATAAAAATTTCATGAGTTACAAGACAGTACCTGTTCTGCTGTTTACCAACTGAGTTCATAGTACCAGGCCTTCCATGAGGTGCACCAACGTTTCGAGAAAAATCAGATCTATTGGAGTTTGCTCCATTTCCAGTTGGCAGCAAAGCAGATTGACTAGGCCTAGCTTCCATGCGATTCAGCTCACTTTGGTCTTTTGGTTTGGTCAGAATTTTGACGTTTGCAGCCCCTCCAGCAACTTGCAGTGAACCACCAGTCAAGTTTTGACCCTGTCCAGACTGAGAAGGATGGTTGACAATGTTTGATGCCTTCGTTGAAGAGGATTCTAAGGAGGACACTTTTCGTAGTCTATGGGACCGAGCCATGGGAGTGACTGCTACAGAAGGCAGCAATGAGGAGTATGAAGATGGTGCGGCCGCTGCTGCGGCAACTTTAGCAACAGCTGCTTGTGCGGCTATGATCTCTTGTGCACCATCACGGAGCTGAATGTAATCTCCTTCAATAAAAAACAGCTAGAACAAAACAAGACACTTGCTTGAGTTTAATAGGCTGTACAAGTGAATCAAAGCAGAAAACTAGCAGGATAAACAAAGGCTTACTTCAGGATGACTAGCCACAAAATCATCAAGCTTCCCATACTTCTTTTTGTAATCATGCCAGTGTAGAGGAGCAAGCATTTTCCCGAGTCTGTTAGGCAACTGTTCACACATATAGTATTTATGGTCAAGATTCAGAGTAACTTTATTTATATTCTATAAGATTTATATATGAATGGAAGTTGCAAAGCTTTATTTACTCACTGTAGAGCTTATCCGGATTTTCCCACCAGATCCAATTGTGCGAGCAATAGAACCCAGCAATGCTCTTTCATCAAGGAGATAACTCTCAACAGACTTCCCAATTTTACTATAACCATGCTCAGTGGAAAAAACCTCAGTTGAGACACCACTCATAGCAGTTTCATTTATAGCATTGATTTCCGTATCAGATGAAGAAGAGTTAACAGAAACGATTGGATTTTTCAACACACTAGTTGGCACTTGAACGCCTGTGTGGTTATCATTCTGCACCTGTATCAATGTTCGATAAAAGTAAGCCATCAATCTAGTACAACAAGTATAAGCAGGATCATTTCACAGCTGGAATCACTTTAACTATAAAATGCATTTTAATTGTGTCGGCTGAATTAAAATTGCACCTCAGAGTCATTGATGCGTCCAGCAGGGTCCAATCTAAGGGCATCATAAAATTGCAAAGATATCTGCTGCAAGCTCTGCTGAGGTTCAGCATTATGATCAATTTTATCTGTAGGCTCCATCTGGAAAATATTTGCATGATTAAAAAAGATCAATGTTCTATAAAATAGCACGGGTGGATTTAACAACACCATAATACAAGGATAGTTATTTGACGAACTGATGCAATTACTTAAATAATAATAAGCATTAGTACAACAATTTATCTTCACATTGGGCTCCCAAGAAACAATATGTACTCCCTCCATTCAATTCAGGTAGCATAGACATGGGTACTGTTAGGCATAGAAATTAATTACTTTGTGAAGTATTGGTAGTATACATTGTGTGGTGGTAGATTCGGTTGGTTATTTAAGATATATAGTGAACAAGTGTGAGTGTGATGAAGTTACATACATGCTAGTAATACGTTGGTCCCGCATAAATAGACAAACAGCATATAACTTATAAAAATGAGAAGTGTATTTTAATGGAACAACAAGAATGAAATATATGTGCTTATATTAACTGAATGAAGGGAGTATTGCATACCTCTCCATTTGGTGTTGGGATCACAGAATCAGAGTCCAAATTTCTGCTTACATTGGTCTCCAGATAACTAGCATTAGGATGAAGCGCTTGCCCATTCACTGATGCTTCATAACTATAGTGAGAATCAGTTCCGTGCATGTTTTGCTCAGTTTGTTGAGGATGTTGATCATATGTGGGTTGTTGTCCATCTGGGAGCATCTAGATAAACATAACCCCAATTAATGACTCATTTGACATGTAGAGCCAGCACAGGGGAACAGCAACGGGCTACAACAGAACATTACCTGTTGGTTTGGCCAGCTTTGGACTGCTGACATTGCTGGTACCGGGTGGAAAGGGGATTGTACAACATGTGATGGGTGTGGCATACCTTGTTGGTGTACTACAAAAGGATGCATAGCAGTAACCTGTCCATTTGGCAGATAGGTTGGCATGCCAATTATGGACGTCGGAGCAAATGCAACCCCATGAACATGGTCAATCTGGAAAATGAGAAAGGCATGAAACTCAGTAGAACAAATTACAGAAAACAAAGTCTCTCACATGAGGTACTCACATGAGGTACTCATAGTACATGTATTGACAATTATTTAGTCTTAAAGGCTTTCTTGTGCTGGAAGAAGGATGAAGTGACACAAGGAAGAGACATGTCTTCACTTTTTGGTACAAGTAAAAATCAGAGAATAAGGCACCAAGTTGAACCTGCGCTGATGAGTTGCTCTCAGGAGCAAAAGTTGAAGCTCTTTCAAGATTCGCATTTGGTGTGCTACCAGAGTTCGCAATGGGGGAATTATTGCCATTCACCTCCAGCTCATTGGTCTGTCCAAGTTGAGAGGCATCATTTGGCTTGATTTGAGTTCCATGAGTCCCATCTGATATTCCGCTCTTTTCTCTCAAGTCAGCCAATTCATGTTGGAGTTGTTGAATATGAAGGTGATACCTTTCCATCTCAGCACACTTGATATGCAAATATAAACCAGTCCAAATTAAGAACCAACATACACAGTTGTATTATACATTGGCATTGAAATTGACATATAAGTTAGTCACCTGTCTTTGACAAGCAAGCCACAGCTGATTATACTGTTCAGTACGATCTCGAAGTTCAGCTTGTAAACTTGAATGGAAAACATCCATTTCCTGAGCACGAGTTATCCAAGCTTGTGCTTCTCTTATCTGCTCGTCTTTAATAAGAACAGCTTCTTGAGCAATCCTATGCTGAATGAAGAAAATTGTCAGTTTTCATTCAACCGATTGATATATGACAACCAGAATTATTGCATTCACATGAAATTGAAGGCTCTAAGAACACATTTCTCAATCTTGAACAGAAATGACATATGCAGGCAGAGGCATGAAATTAACCAGGATAGATTATACAGTGCTGGAACAATCATGTATAGTAATATGCAATGTAGATCAGTCAAGATGGACTACAAGCAGCATTACAAAAAGTGGTTGACAAAATAAGTAGAGAAAACATGGCATCAAAACTTAATTCTATTTTGCTTTGCATCATTCAGCAGATTTGAAAGAACAAGAAAAAATAAATAGAGGCAGATAAAATGATTGAAGAACTGAAAGTGTGTCCATTGTCACACGAATAAGTTTTCAGTACATTTCATTTTTGCAGCTGTTTATATCACGGTGAAAAAGTTAGATTGTCAAACCAAGTTCTCATTGTTTGCGTATAAAAGTAAGGTAGCCATATTGATGGTTCTGTAAGTGGATTGAAAATGCAGAATACATGTACGCAGGATAAGAATACAAACAGACCTGATCCTGCAACTCCATTAACTGACGCTCCTTTTCTTGAGTATGTTCCTGAAGATCATGGATTTGTTTTATATGTTGTGCTCTTTCAGCTTCAGAATTGTCTCTATCCCTCCTGCAAATTGATGCCAGTTATACATATGTTGATTGCCAACATCCATCACAACACTGAAAATAAGCAGACGTACAATTGTACTGCATTTCTTTTTAAAAGAAACCACTCGAATTTATTGTAGAGGGTTATATAGCACAAAAGATAAGACAACTCCCACGCTCACAATCCATGTAGAACTAAATTCAAAATTAAACCAAATAAAATGAAGACTTTTATCAGGTACATATAACGAAGTCGTGAAGTAGGATATAAAATTTGGTTTCACCGATACACAAAAGTACAAAACCTCCCACAGTATTTTTGAACTAGAAAATTGAAATATTAAATGAAGTAAGTACCTGTAGCTCTGAAGCTCTTTGCTTTGTTCCCTTAAAAGATCTTCTTTGGCCCAAGCCTGATAAAACAGATGAAAATCATAAGTAACAAAATCACCAGCAGATATCAGCTGCTAACAATGCAAGTGCATGAAACAAAATCAGAAGAGGTTCTCAAACTAACCGCTTCATTATCCAGTCTAATTGCATGCAACTCCCGATCCTTCTCATTCATCCTTCTTTCTAGATCAAGGATCCTCTGATCCTTTTCATGTATTTGCTCCTGCAAAAGCAATTGATACCCAGAAGTTTTAGCAAGAAGAACAGTACATGTCCACTAGCTGGAAACTTGCTCACTAAACAAACATTTTATCCAATCCAAGGAAAGTGAATCAACAGCATATAATGCATAACCTAAGAATCACTCTTAAAAGCAATGAATAGACAACAACGGAAATGTAAATACCTGAAGCTTGACATTGGCATTCGCATGCTCTTTTATCTGAGCATCAAAGCTCTCATGCATCCCCAAAATTAGAACCTGAGCCCGAAGCTCAATCTCCATGTTCTGAAACTCCTCCCGCTGTTTCGCCACTGCATGAAGCCTCTGTTGCATATTATTGTCCATGCCTCCATCGATGGTTACAGAGCAGAAGTCCACATCGACAGGCTCTCTCCCATGCTGCACCTTAATATAACCAAGAAAAATTAAACTTCGCCTCCACGTAAACACACAAGACATCAAGAACAAGAAATTCCTGAGTAAAAGTTTAGTTCTAAGAAACAAAGCTATTATTACCTCATAAATTAATCTTTCATCTTGACCATGCTTCGTCCGCTCGAAATCCTGTATACGTTCATATAAATACAAGAGGGCAGGAAGTATTACTAAGATATGTCCCACTCATAACCAAAAACACCTTTTCAGCATACAACTTTAAAACTATCATATAAGGTAAAGCCTAGAATTTTATTTCATTTTACAATGAACTACAAACGACATAACATTATCAAGTATCAAGTAATAGAGCAAATTTCTTCCTGTCCTGAAATGCAATTAAACTAAAATGCATCCCGGTAAGCTACATTCACGTCATTGCTATACAATTGAACTAAAACACATTCACCTCATTGCTATATAATTGAACTAAAACACATACTACATTAACAGACACAAAATCACCCAGCAAGGCAAATCCCCAAACATTCATCAACATCAAAACAAATAACTGGTAACCAAAACACCACAAACCAATGCAGCAGATTCGCTCACCTCGTTACCAGAAGGTCGAAGCGATTGCTCCGAAATAGCACGCCACTCCTTCCGAGATTGCTGCGACGCCGATGACATCGAAACGCCGCCGTTCCTGGTGGCGGCAGAAGCATCCGCCGCGGTTTCCATTTCGTAAACTTTCCGGAGATGAAACCCTAATTTCGCATCAAAACCCTAGCTGAAAACAGCATAGAAACCAGAAATGGGAAGCGAACAGATCTGCGGAGGGTGAAAGAAAGCGAAAAGGAGCTGGAATCGAGCTGCCGGAGGTGGAAGAGACGTCCCGGTGGTGGAGATTGGGATGTTTGGGGTGGTTTTGGAATTTAGGGGTTTTAGGTGGAGTTGAAGTGATACATAGCAGAAATACTGTCGAGTAGCAGGTTTGTGTACTTGTGATGTGAAATGGGAAGTCCTGTTGAAGAGACCAATATAGAGGTGAGAGACCATTAATTCGTCCCGCCATTTTACGTGGTGATCCGCTGCTTCGTGCTCATTTAAGCCATCATAGATCGCATCAACAAAATGCGGATTGCTATCGTATAGTTCGTTACATAATATCACGTATTCACGTAATACGAAAGTTCATAAAATATGGACTGCGATCGTATAGTTCGTTACACAATGTCATGTGTTCGCATAATCTATCTTTAATTGTAGTTATGAAATGTTTCATAATGCAAATACTCAAAATATCATTTCGATAACCAATCGATGGTCATTATTTCTATTTTTTCCTTTTGAATGTGGAGACATTTATTTCATTGTGAACTCTTGAACTTACACATTTTATTCATAATATAGACCGGCTTGCGGAATTGAATATCATGTGTCTATAGAGACATATGCAAATGTCAACAATGTAAGTCTGAGTTATATAATGTACGTAATGACGAGTCGAGTGTAGTGGAAATCGACTCGAGCTCAAGCGAGTAAAGTTATAGACTCGAACTCCAGCTCGAGTATTTGTATATAGCTCGAATCCAACAAATACAATGAGGATTAGAGTGAAACTTATAAATTTTGAAAAGTAATGGGGGGGGTGTGTTTTAAAAACACATAGACCATTATTTTATTAGAAGGGGAAATTACATATACCCCATGCTAGATGGTCACTTCTCACATTAGTACTCCTGTTCTGCAATTTTAATAAAGTCCACAAAATGAGCTGTGATGTTTAAACAATTAGACACAGGTCCTGAATTTATATATTAATGTGTACTCCCTCCGTCCGCTCAAACGAGCCCCGGTTTGACTTTGGCACAATATTTAAGGAGAGTAGTAGTTTATTGGTATATAGTACAAGTGAGGTATAGTGGAG
>JAYMSL010004608.1:0-10911 GCA_036897195.1 Plantago coronopus | reverse complement strand
GACTCTCTAGGCCACTTCCAGATTTTTACTGGAATACTTTATCTTCTTTTCTCTGTAGCTCAAGGTCATCAGCAGCCATAACAGTGTCCATTTATCTCTAATCAATGCATATTACATTTTCAATGATAACATCAATATACTGTAGTGACTGCTCGAGTCACACATATACTTTTCTGTAATTCAATACCATATCGATATACTGTAGTGACTGCTCAAGTCACACACATACTTTACTTATACATCAATAATCATATAGTCACAATGTTCACTGTTCACATATACAAGTAGACAGAGTATAATCTCCACACCCATATTCTCAAATAAGTCGTCCAATTAAGCATAGACTTCACTTATATATCAACATACGATGAAATCATATAACCATATATTCATAGGCACTTATAAGTCAAATAACAAGTTACCAAATCTTACCTACAATGATATCAAATAACGAGTTACTAAATTACACTTACCTCTGACCGTCCAAATATGCTAAAAATCAGCCGTACTATCTCTATACACTTAAACACTTGTTAAAGGGTACATTAAGACCGCTCTAAATGAGAACAGTATAACAAAACTCGAATAAACCGTACAAATGAATACCTAAACATATAACACATACCGTAGGAAGCTCGGAAACGATAATCGTTCGACAAAACTATTTTTCCATAATTTTCCATTCTCATTTTCATGATCCGTTAGAGAGAAATGGTGTACCGGGGTGCGTAGGGAGATATGAGATCAACTGATAATTAAGAAGCTCAAGGAGTGAAGAAAATAAAAGACCAACTGGTAAGTAACAAGTGGCGTGAGGGTAGAAGGTGAACAATGACGAGGATGATTATTTGATGAGTTAATTGATGAACGTGGCATATCCATATCTTTTGCATGATTTTTATATATTAAAATACTCGTAGAATTAATTGCACCAGCTTGCTTATTTCGTCTTTCATACTGAAGTTTCAAATGTAAAATCGAACATATAATCATGTACTATAAAATCGTGCGCTTCATATTATAGTTCCCGCTCTTTCATAGGACCTCGTTTCAATATAAAACGGGCCGAAACAAACATATAGACATCATGATGTTAAACTCTATAAACAACTATTAGAATTATAATTCAAATACTCATATAGTATCAATTAAGATACAAATCACACACTACAAAAAACTGCATCTACTGTGGCGAATTTTTTTGCCACTAAATGGTATTATTTTGTCACTATAAGGTTAAAGTGACAAATTATTTTGTCACATGTTCGTCACTTATTCTCACCCACAAAAGCCTTATTGTGAGGAAAAGCTTGTTCGTCACAATAAACATAGCTGTAGTGACAACTCCGTTTTGTCAAAAAAAATTATTTTTCATCATAAATGTTACTCTCAGACGCACAAAAATTTGCCACATCTGTTCCGTTTTCCTCATAAAAGACGGAAGTTATTTTGACAAAATTTCATCACAAAAAATGAGTTTAGGTGACAAGTTTCTTTTGTCAAAATAATTATTTTTCCCTCACAAGAACCGTCGCCAAGCGTATTATTGTTTGTGACAATTATCACAATCACTAAGATGTTATGACGAAGTCTCGTCACAAAAAAAAGTTCACTCATGACAAATTCTTTCGTCAACAATACCTTTCTTACATCACAAAATAGGCAAATGATTATGACGAAATTGCATTAGAAATGGTTGTCACATGTTAAGATAAAAGATTTAGTTGGTTAATTTATGGCTTTTCTGGAGAAAAGATTTATCATACAATTGTATTCTGTAAAACATCAATGACAAATACACAATAAGAATATGAATAACAAAAGATGTAACTCAATAAACTCAAATATATAAAGTCAATAACAATTATCAATCATACATCAATATTCAAAATGAATATCTTTCTTCGGTAATTCATAAACTAATCAACTCCGGAGTATAACAACCAACGACTTAAAAGACACAAAACTACATTAACTCAACCAGCGTTGATGCTTCATTCTCATTCAACCAAAAAGAATCTTTGAATCGTGCCTCTAAATTTTGTCCGCCTCATCCGAATCACAATCTTCATGTACGACCAAAATTCAGACTTTCATAGCAAATGCCAATGCTGCACTTAAAAACACTTTCATAACACTCCAGATTTCAAACGGTAACCACAAAAGAGAGAACCAACACTTAACAATAATCAAGTCTTGACCTGGATGATATTTTGCATTACTAATCTATATCCCTTTGTAGCTATATAACACTTGCCACTATACTGGAGACTTCATTCTCAGCAGGCCAGCAGCAGTAACAAAGAACACTCTTAAACAGTCATTTTCTACAGAACTTGAAAGTTGAAACTACCTGCAGATGATTCAACTCTGAGTCTGCTCTCATGCTATACATCACATGCGCATATACAGAGCTCATACTACTGCAGAGCAATCAAATTAACAAGCATTGACTAGCCTACTTACTGAAAATTCTCAGCTCTGCATAACATATTACTCTGCTATAACAAGCAATGATCAGTATTGCAAACCAATGATTCTAATATTAACAAGCAATAAGCAGAGCAGGAAAAGAGATCCCTTCTCTTGAAAAGAAAACAGAAAGAAGAACAAGAATCCTTGTGACCATCAGTCCGGTTTAATTCTCTAGCTTAATTATCAGTTTTGCAAACCAATGATTCGAATAAATTATGATCAGCCATCACAATCACCTGGAAATCCATATATTATGTGTATTGTAGCACTAGCAGCAAGATCCATACACTTATTGGAATTATTTCAATGTAACACCACATCAAATAAACACTTGTAAATATCTGTAATCAATCCAATACTAAAACCTGTACTCAATTAACAGAATTGAAAAAAAAATCTACAATCAACCAAAACTCATACTACAAGAACATGCTTTTATCAATTATCCATGTCCCAATCTACTTCATGATCAATGTGCAATACACTTATTGGAATTATTTCAGTGTAACACCACATCAAATAAACACTTGTAAATATCCGAAATCAATCCAATACCAAAACCTGGACTCAAATAACAGAACTGAAAAAAAATCTACAATTAACCAAAACTCATACTACAAGAACATGCTCCATGTCCCAGTCTACTTCATGATCAATGTGCAAAGAATACATACATTCTGTACCAATATGAGCTCAACATTTATGGATGCAATTACCAAAACAAAACTAAATATTACAATACCTGCAGGGTCGTCTGATATTCAGATACTGTTGTCGTGTTCTCGAGATCCACTATCACTTCTTGCAAGCAAATCAAGTTCAATACTACTAGATATAACTTCTGCAAATGACCTATGCAGAACTAGAAATAGCAAGATATATAAAATAATATATAGATGTAATAATAACTTGGCCTATCACATTCATCCTCTTTACTGTCACTTAAATTGATGATCATGACCTCTTTCTCACCAGTCTGCTTCAACATAATTCATCCATGCTTGTTCCTCTGTGAGGCTCGAGCAGTCCATGCAGCTTCTCTTGAACTACAAAAGCACTGGTATGTTAGAGTCTTCATAACTTAAGAGAATCATAAACAAGAAAACACGGAAAACTGATCAGGGACTTCGTTTAAAATAAATATTTAAGGACTGCAATGGATTCTTGGCTTGGGGAGTCAAGACCTTAACTAATTAGCCGCAGCAGGTTCTTTGTCCTTCCAAACAATGGTTGTCATTCTGCCTCTTATCCAGAAGAAGACTGATGAGTCTTCAATCGCGAATTTGATTTCCCCAAGTAATCCTTCCCTCCCACAACCATCAGATGTCAACTTCGTCTTATCTTCAACTCTATCAGCCAATGATTTGCAAGGTTACACAACGGTAGTCATCTCCAATACATCGTCAATTTTTGAGGATGCTCCTTCAGATATGAGTCCTCCAACTCGACAATACAAGTAGCGTAAAGTGGATACATTTAATGTCTCTCAATCAACATTGTGAGCAGGGCCTTCCCCTATTCATCAATTTTTGAATTACTGAGATATCAATGTGTCATCACTAAGGCTGGCTCAAAACCAAAACTATATCAATAATGTGGAAATAAGGAAACAAGGAAATAACGCTAGCTTAGAACCAAAACTATGGAAAATACCATGATACTATATCAATGTAGCATCACTATATCATCACCTTCTATAAGAATCTACTTATCTACCTAATAATCTTTATTCAGTATACACTCGAGACTGACTATTCAATTCCAGGTCTGGAAGAGCATATACATGAGTAGCCATAACAACATTATTCATCCCACAATTTAGTGTACACAAGTACGAGATATTTAATAAAATGAACTCGACTTCGTCCCAACCAGATTATAATCCAATATTAGTCTTTTTCCATATAAACTCCAATATATTAATCACACAAAAAATTAATCCAGTTACATCGAGATCAAAAGAGTACTTTCACTTCCACTATCATTATCATCTCAAATATTGTGTGCAAGTAAATCACCAATTAAATGCCTTGTCTAGGATAAAAACACAAACTAATAGAATCAAAAAAGCAAAAGCACATCTTCAACTTCCTCCATAAACACCCTTGCTGTTGAAAACTAAAGAAATGAGTAGAACAAAGAGGTGATTTTACAGTCTCAACTCGGATTTGAAATTAGCAATACCTGAAACTTTGAAACGTTTAAACAAGTTAAATCGATTAGAATCGACCACAAAAAGCGCAATTAGATCTAGATCGAGGGTACAACGGGATATGCGAATATGAGGGGAGGAAACAGAGTTGAGAAAGGAAGAGATATCATACCGTCTACAAGTAGGTGCCAATTCTTGCTCCTTCTATGCTGACGGCGCCGTTCCTTCTTTTGTGCCGATCTGTGTAGTGTGAGAGAAGACAAATGTGGTAAATATTGAGGAGGATGAGGGTTTAACTATTTACACTTTACAGGATTCCGATTTAAATTAAAACCCGGGAATAGTTCCCCCCAAACCCCAATATAGTTACTAATTCATTTTGGGAAAAATGAATTGCCACCTATAGTTATATACATATACAGCATACACAATAATAATCATAGTACTATTCAATACTTTTTTTTATTTAACTAGTATTGGTTATATTCCATAGACACGATAGGTCAATAATAATAATAATAAAACAAAACAAAATAATAATAATAATAATAATAATAATAATAATAATAATAATAATAATAATAATAAAACCATCTATCGCTAGACACACTACGTTGTAAGTTAAAAAGTGTTGATATAAACATAAGTTTTTTAAAAGTTCCACGTACGATATGTTTAAGTGGGACGGGGAGTATATAATTTAACTGTATAGGTCAGTCTATGCACCTATGAAGTGTAAACTACTCCCTCCGTCCCACAAAACATTACACGTTAGGGTTTGCGCGCAGTTTAAGAAAATGAGTTAAAATAATGGAGTTAAAATGAAAAAGTAAGTAGGGTAGGTAAGAGAAACTTTTCGGAAAGTCCACTAAATGTGCTTTTTTCAAAAAGTCCACTTAATAACATTACATATTTACAATATAACATCAACTATTTTAACATAAACATCAATTATTTACATCAAACATCAACTATTAACAATAAACATCAACTATTTTTAATAAACATCAACTATTTTGCAATACATCAACGGTTTACCATGAAACATCGACTATTTACATTAAACATCAACTATTTTGCTATGAAATAATCGATTATTTTACATTACACGTCAACTATTTGTAATTATCAACTATTCAATCATAAACATCAAATATTTGATAATAAACATCACCTATTTTAACATTAACATCGCTAATATTGAGTGGACTTTCTGAAAATACCACTTATAGGTGGACTTTCACAACAATTAGTATTTTGATAATGTGTGGTGATAAAGAAGTGTATTGATGTTAAAATAATATTTTAGTGTGTGGGGTAGCTTCCTTATTTGGTAATGGGTAAAGTTTTGTGGGACATCTAAAAATGGAAAGTGGATAAAGTTTTGTGGGACGGAGGGAGTAGCTATTAACATGGTTTACTAGTATACCATGTAGGCCTTCCGAGTATGTGAGGCAAATGCGTTACCACCCAACTCCGGACACGTATCATATATCACTAGGTAGACTAAATCTCGAGTTGTACAGCACTTGGTCTCCTAACCTATTATAATTCCGTACACAACAACCACATTCAAGGTAAGTCGCTATACATTCAATACTTGAGAGGTCAAAGCATGAACCCCTCGGTCAACTTACTCAAACATAAACATTAAGTTCACCAACTAGGGTCGACCTTGTGGGTCATATGACATAGGGTATTTATGATCTCTTTTTATCTTCGAAGGAATTAAAAGAACACCGTCAGTTGAGAATATTAACATTTTAATTAACACAAAACTTGTGCATGTGCGGCGGTCGATTTCTAACTCAAAATGAGACGGGTGAATGTTCTTATAAACATCCATCAAGTTTTTAATTAAAAAGTTAATGTTCCAAACTAAATGTAATTTTTGTTTAAGTATAACAAGTATACATGAATCATCGATATTTTGAATTGGACTATCAATGCTCTTAGGCTCTGTTCTTCATAACTTCAGTTCAGTTCATATTTTCACTTCAGATTCATTTAGTTCAATTCAATTTAGTTCAGTCAACTGAAAAGAACAGAACCTTACTTATACTGTATGTAAAAATTTGTTTCTTCCTCTGCAAAACAAGAACGTGCTTTACTAATATTATGGATATGTTAAAAAAAAATCAGTATTCCACAAGTTGAATTTATATAAAGGGTAGATTTAGAGGTTATATGTTAATAAATAGATTAAAAATAAAGTTAGAATATCACAATATTTTGGGAGGAAATTTATTCTAAAGAGACTTTGGCGCGCAATGGTTTACCATTTCCCGCGCACTCTTCTCAACTCCTGTAAATCCAAATCACCTCATGCTACTCCTGTAAACCCAAATCACCTCACGCCGTTTGGCTAAATCTTCAACATCTTGTTCCCAACAATCTCCGGCTCTTCATCTGCTCCGCAACCGTCTCGTGCAGTCGTCTGCTCTCTGCTACCATCTCGTCTAACTCTTCAGGTATGAATTCCTTCAGCCTCTTATATGGTGCATGTCTTATTCGATGTATATAAAGTTATATTGCCTCAATTAATTAGATGATATATGGTGAGTTTTTGGGTGCTACTTTAACCTATTGCACTAACACCTCGGCCGGATGAGCTCAAGTTTAGATCTTCTGTTGATATGGCTGGTGTTGTTCTATTTTTTGTTTTAGATTGATACTTCTGTCTTTTGTTCATGTAGTGATTTCGCAAAGCTTACAATCAAATCAAACTAATGAATTTAGTCCTTTTAATTGTTAACATAAGTGTCTAAAACTAATCAGACATATGATTCGTGTAAGTCAAATAATTTAGCAACCTAATACAGTTTTTTTTTTTTTTTGGGCAATCAACTAATCTGATAGCCTTATACAGTTATTAACTCAAAAGTTCAAAATCCGTTGTTCCTTTCCTTTATCTGTAAAAACGTTTTGGTATGTGAAGTTATATGGGTAGAGGAGAAAGAAAATTTGTGTGATGAGTTTGATTTTATATTACAGACTGATGATATCCTTGTATTAACTTGGTTCTTGTTGAAAATGACCATAAAGATTACAAGAGGCAGAACAAATCTGAGAGTAGTTGGAACATCCGACTCGATCCATTTTTTTTTCTTACTCTTATTATCGTGGTTGCCTCAGTTTCTTTTTCATCTAAGTCTCACCCATCTGTAATTGTGATTAACATCTGTTGGTGGTTGTTTGTATGCTCTGTGTTGTCAATCTAATTTTTTAATTTACTGATTTTGCCTCAGTTCTGGACTTGGATATAATAGTGTACAAACATTGTAATAGTAGAGTTACTTCAACAAGTATCACGGTATCAAGATCCATTCTGTATATCTAGTGTTCTGTTCAATAATCCTGTTTTTTTCTCTTTTTTTTTTGTTTTGTTTTTGTTTTTAGAATAAAGAGATTTCATTAACTACAGGGGAATAATTTCAGTTCTACCAACTTGTACTAAGACTACATGGGAAGCTTAGTTCATAATCAAAGCAATAGCTAAGAGCTGGTGCTAATGTGGCTCCAGATATACAAAGGTGAGATAGCCATATATAACCTGTGGCATTATGCATAAAATCATGACACAAGTTATGGGCAAGATGGTTAGCATCTTTGGAAATATGCTGAACCTTCACCTCCGCACATTTCTGGAATAAGCCTGTTACTCTATAGTGTTCTTTGAAAAGTAAGGCCATTCTAATGCAAATAAAGTATGGAGTGGTGCTATGTGGATATGGCAGTTGTTTTTTTGCAAATCACTGGTTCTAAGAGATTCATCTCCCCCCAAGTTCTGGAGTCCACGTGAAACATATTCAGAATTTTTGCTATTAAATTTTTGATGTGTTGTTGTGTTTGACTTTCTATTCTTTGTTGAATCATTTTCATTTGACTCTATGTTTTTCTGCTATGCCCTGTCCATGTCTAATCTGAAATGAGTTTTTGCATGAACCATGCATGTCATTTACAAGTTCCTTGACAGTAGAGCTGATCGGCATTGAATTCCCGGAAGGTGATAATGCTTTTCCAAGTCAAAACAAGGTATCGTCGCTACGAAATGGAAGTATGTTGACCGTAAAATGATTTCGACATTGGGATACTCACCAGGCAAGATAATATACTTTGAATCTTGTTGTTTTAGGAAATCTTAGATTTTTTTGTGTTTATTTGTGCTTTCATGTAGATAGTGTAATCAATTAAATGCTTCTCCTTCTGTTAGGGAACGACTGGAACGCTTGAATGCTTTTCTTTCTGCTACTCTGTTGGCATACTTCCGGCGTCTACGTACTCAGCCCTGTTGTTTGTCTTCTCTTTCTACTTACTCTGGTACATCTAATGCTCATGTGTGTTATGTTTCACAGCTTGAGATCGAGTTATTTTATGAATTTGGACTCACCTAAGCTTCGATATGTAACTACAGCAACTCATGTATCTGATTCTAGTTAGTTCTTTATAATTCATATATGAATTTGAGATTTAGTTCCTCACATTTTGAATACCTGCATTCATAGCTGAAAGACTGAATATGTAGTATGCAATTCCTCATAAATGAGATTGAGTTGTAACTAGTATAATTTCTATGATATATATACTCTTCTCTTAAGCATGGAGCTTCACTTAGCTCTAAGAAAACTTGGATGTTAGATCATAGATATACTATTATACTCTTACTTTATTAAACTTCACTGCAGTTTTGAAGGTTGCAATGTAGGTCTTAATGTGTACACTATCAGGTAGTTGGTCAGACTTAGTCTATTAAGTTAGAGTTAAGTGTAGCAGGTTCTTATATTTGCTGAATTCTTTTTGAGGCCTAGCACTCTTAATTATTAAGGAGTGGCTGCTTAGCACTGTCGTCCTGGTTGGTAATTCATCTTTGTTCTATTCAGGAACTCAACTTAAAAAATCACCTAGTTCGTTCATTCTATGAAATTCTGTTGTAGGATCTTCACCTTTGTGGTTCTACTCTTCTACTATCTTTGTCATATTCTTTCTCCAGTATATTAATGTACATTGATTTCCTTGAATGCCCATTTCTCTCAACCTTGTTGTGTTGCAGATTGTATTAAGATGGTACTTGTAATATGGTAACGAATATAAGCAGAAACAGGGTAGGCATGTGAAATTTGTAAAATCTTTCTAACCCTTTTCTAGATTAAGGAATACATTACTTTGTTCTGCTTTGGCTATACTTTTCTTCACACAAATGACCATGCAATCTTGTATCATGTATTCATGTCATTAGTTTTGATCTATTGTCTGTAGCATCAGGTGGTTCTGGAGGATACTTCTCCATCCATTTGCTTAACTGGATGGTAAGTAAGGCCTCAATGTATGCTTTCACTGATTATATATTGAAGGACATTGAGTTCAAAACTATGAACCAATGGTGTCCTCCCCTCATTCAGATTCAGCGGAAGCCTAGACCACTGAAACTGTCTAAGAAAAATAATTAAATGACCCAAATTAGTCCAGTATAGATTTTCAATGTATTTTGTATTGATGTGATCTGAATCTATGGCCTTTTAACTTTAGTTCATAGCTCCAGATTTACTTACAATAAGAATCAATCCGGCAACTTTATTCTCTAATTAGTATCCCTGTTTATTAATCACTATTTTATGTACACTAAATATATAATGCATGTTACAGGTGCTTTTGGGAAGTATAAAGAGTAACACTGGTAGTGTATCAGATGGGTCAAAAGTAAGTACCTCACCTTTAATGTTGCCTAAATATACTTTTGTTTCTTCCATTCTAACAGTTTCTTTATGATTATTTCTTAGTCTTCTCTTACTCACAAAGGATGATATTCTTGAAATTAGTTTCAATTTTAATTGCAGTGTTTCTAATGTCTAGTTATTTTTTCTAGTGGGGTCAAGCAAAATATTTGGTAATAGGGAAATGAAATAGTAAAATTTAGAGTCTTTTATAATTTTTTTCATGGTAATACGATATCGAAATAATGTGAGAAATTTGTTCTCACAAAATGTTTATTTAGTGATGAAATCACAATTTCGTCACATAAACCAAAGCTTTAGTGACAAGACAAAATTTTGTCACGACAAACTTGAGGTACTGTGACAAGTCTTAATTTTGTCACAACATTGCATTTTTAGTGACAAAATGTGAATTCGTCAAAATTGTTTTGTCACTGTAGATGCAGCTTTTTGTAGTGACGTCGTTTAATCCATCAAATAAATTTGTATCAGCCAAGACTAACAGACTAGACACTATAAATAGCGTAGAGCAAGTTAATCCCGAGTGTCGGTCTCTAAAGGAATTAATTAAGC
>JAYMSL010004607.1:0-10913 GCA_036897195.1 Plantago coronopus | reverse complement strand
AAAGACGACTAGATAGTGTACATAGATTCTCTAACTTAACCACATATAGCAACAACAGTTGTCTCCTTACCAGTTTCTCACAGAACTCTATCTCAAACGCAAAACGATAGCAGAGCTCGATCCATCATATCTTGCTTCTTAGCTGGTGTAAAATCAGCTCATAAATCGTTGACTCCTTTTCACGCATCAATTTGAATCAGGATTGCACGCATTTTATTTTTTTTTGGAACGGCAAAAATATATTACATATGATTGGAAACATTTACAAGTAAAGAGTGCAAAAGGATTGCAACTCGGAATCCCAAAACCCGGAGGATCAATGAGAGCGCACTCTGAACCCCACCTACCAAAATCTAAAAGAACCAAACCTAAATACACAGCCCATAATTACAAAAGATCATGATTTCAACAAGCTGCTACTGAACCAAAAAAGCCACAAAATTATAGAGTTCTGAACCGGGCCAAAACCAAAGATGAAGTCATGAAACATGCCACATTCGGCCCATGGAAGAATAACAGGCCCAAACAAAAAGTGGTGTACCTGTCCAAGAGATAGAAAATCGAGTGATAAACAATATGGGTTAGTCCAAACCAAAGGCCAAAAATCCAAACCCAGAGCGGACAAAAAGCCCTCAAACCCCATCCGACTAAGGTAACGCTCATTCCCAGTTCTTGGTGCGGGATTAATCTTAATGTGAAGAGAGGAAACGCTCCACAACAAGACCATTAAGTTGTGGAATCATGACATTGTGATCCATCATTAAGTTCTTGTTTCCAACAATGACTTCCTTTTTGGAAACAACTGCTTTCACACCGTTGCCTGTTATCGATTCAAATCCTTGCGCTTGAAGCCATCCTGTGTTATCGTCTTCCTTAAACCTTTTCACATACTCAACAATTGCCTTCGCTAGTGGATGTTCACTATTTGCCTGATAAATTGGAACATTGATTATTCCACAAATTATGATAATCAGTACTAAATGAGACAATATATAACTTCACAACAGAAAAAGAGAGCACCTCAACAGCAGCAACCAACTCAAGAAACTCTGATGGACTTGTGTCATTAAGAAGAGTGCGGTTTACGACCACTGGCTTCCCGACTGTGAGAGTCCCTGTCTTGTCGAAAACTACACAATTTACCTGTTTTACCAGATATCATTGGGTTTGGAATATATTCATCAAGAAACATATGGAAATCGAAATCTGACCTTGTGAGTGGTTTCTAATGCATGACCACCTTTAATAAGCACACCCTGAGAAGCACCAACTCCAGAACCGACCATAACAGCAGTTGGAGTAGCCAAACCGAGTGCACATGGACACGCTATATATGACCATGACTGATATGCCAAACTGTAGCGCGAGCTGAAACTTATCCATGGAAGACGGTATCAGAGATTCTGGATAGCCATTTAACCTTCCAGCCAAAAACCAGGCAAGCCAAGTAAGAACTGAAAGAAGTATAACCTGCAAATTAATTGCAAACAAGCAACCATTTCTTATTCTGGCCAATTCGCGACTGTCACAGTTCAGTAACTAGAACATATATCTATATAAAGCAGCTCAACATACAAGAGGAACGAAGAATTTGGAGATGTGATCCGCAAGTTTCTGAACTGGAGCTTTCGCCATTTGCGCAGACTCAACAAGTCTAACTATTTGAGAAAGGGCACTGTCCAATCCAACATTAGTTGCCTTTACATGTAGCAAACCGTTTTCATTAACAGTCCCACCAATCACCGCGTCACCTGTCATTTTCACCACTGGCTTACATTCTCCAGTAACCATGCTTTCGTTTACGTGACTTTGCCCCCATACCACAATTCCATCGCAAGCTACTTTTGAACCAGGAAGGATCTTTAGAATATCGTTCCTTTGTATTAGTTGGCTATCGATCTCCTCCTCATTTAACATGTTTTCTTCTCCGTCAATAGTCAACAAGGTTGCTGTTTGAGGAGTCAAGTCTACGAGTTTTTCTATCGCTTCAGATGTCTTCCCTTTGGCCAATACTTCCAAATACTTCCCAAGTAGAATGAAGGTGATTAGCATCGAGCTAGTTTCGAAAAAATCCATTGATTTGAAACTAGAAGACGTCGCTGCTCTGAACAGTGAGTACACCGAGTAGAAATAGGCAGCATTAGTTCCCAGCATAATCAGAACATCCATATTCGCTGAACCATGGCGTAAAGCTCTATATGACCCAACGTAGAACCTTCGACCAATGATGAACTGAACCGGAGAAGAAAATATCCATCTTAAAATCTCTCCAAGGTTAAGCATGTTCACTACTTTAACATCCATCCAGTTCTTTATACCTGGCAGGTACATGAACACCATGGACATTAAAAGGACCGGAGTTGTAAAAAATAGACTACAAAGGAAAGATCTAGAATACTGTTTTATCTCCTCCTCGCGGCGAGCATCCTTTTCCACCCTGTTCGACAAAATTGTAGCTTTGAAACAGCCCAATGACTCAACAGTTCTGATAAATGATCTAGGCCCTGATAATTCTGCTTCATAGGAAATTGACAACTTCTTCAGTTCTGGCTCAAAGTCAATTTCATGCACTCCTGGCAAGGCCTGTATAGAACTTTCAATCAGTTTTATGCAATTTTCTGTGCTCAGTCCATCAACTTTGATGTGTATTTTGCTCCTGTTTTCCCCTGTGCTTAAAATAATGGGCACAAATCCAATCCCTTCAACTTGTTCCATGATCTGGTTGTATGTGAGGATTTTCGGATCATAATGTACATCAATGTTTCCAGTAGCTAATTCAACCAGTACTCTTCGAACTCCATGTACAGCTAGCAAAGTGTATTCAACAGTCATGGAACACGAAATGCAACTTAGGCCTTCTATACGCATTCGACATACTTGGATGGATCTATCATTCATCCTCTCTTCTGCAAGCAATTTGGCTTCAAAGCCAATCTCTTCTATTGTCTGGCGGATCTTTTCCTCCTGCAGTTTGCGAAACAAGCCTACTCATTACTATTCCCAAGAGGCTTAGGCCACAGATTTTATTCAAACTTTGTGTCGAATTGGACTCTTTCGTGTTCGCTGACACTGTACTACACAACAGATATGTGCCATGGTGAAAGACCTTTACATTCAATTCAAAAGGCAAGACTTTTAAAAAGTGGCTTGTTTTTATGAGCTTGTTATCTTAAAGTAATCAAAAGCAAGCACTTTCCAGTAGTTGTTGTATAATGTGTTAATGTCCAATAATTAGATAGTGATCATTCATAATAATCACTATCAAAAGGTAAAGGTAAATAGCAGAGGCTAATGTCCAGAATAAAGCTTTAGAATAAGAATAACAGCAACATTGCTCACTGTCTCCTCACCTTTTAGCCTTTTATACTCAACATGCTTCATAACTTTCCAACCCAATACTATTTTGTATGCTTTTTTACCTAACATGTTAGGTTACTCACTCACCCTCCCATGGTGCAGAAAATAGTTGCATAGATCGGAATTCCGAGAATAACGTAAATCTGATGACTCTGAATGATCCACATATGACATCAGGCAGTAATATAAAATGGACTTACATTGACAGAGGCAATGCAGAATGTAACTTGTGCACGGTGGTTCAAGACATCGACAGCCGCCTCCTTGATTCCTGGGAGGCATTTGATAGCCTTCTCCACGGAGATGGCACAGGCAGAGCATGTCATTCCGGTGACCATATAAAGAGCTTTCACCTCTGCTCCTTGCAAGAACTTCTCTTCATCATCTTCGACCGGGAATCTCTTGGCTTCTTCACATGGTATTGACGGATAGTTAGGCCGCCTGGTCTGATCAGTTGATGGTCTTATTATGCATGATGCCATTGATGATAGCAGTTGCTTGGCAGCCATTGTTGAAACTTGAAACCAGTTATCCTTCTTGAGAAATTTGACTAGTGCTCTTGTTTCTTAGTTCTTCTGTCTATAAAATGCTTATATATCATATCAACATTATATATACTATGCTGAAAAGTGGAATTACTTTGATTATTTTACTTTCCATTCAATTGTATAAAGATGTATTCATTTCACAATGAAATCAGAGAGAAAGTAAAGTAGTTTTGTTATGTGATCCTACAGGCTGTCAGCATGACATTTGAGTGCCACTTCTGACTAATTAAAATGATTTATAGATATAGCAAAATCAAGTGACAGGATTTACTGACAACGAAGTGCAGCGTCTCGGTTGATAATACGCGTCACCTCTAACCAGTAGGTCGAGGGTTCGAGTCATCTGAGGGGAAATGGGGAACCAATGATCTTGCTTTGCCGCTTCCAGGAAAAAAGAAAAAAAATGCCAGGATTTACCAAATTTCTGCATAACAAAAAATAGCAAAACTCTTAAACAGAACAAGATACTGGTAACTGGAATTGACAAAATTCTTGTACAGAACAGCAAAACAGCAAAAATTACACAGGAAAACTAAATGAACTGATGCAGAAGTGATACAACAGAAGGACATATAATTATACAAGGATTTTCTACAGCATACAAAAAACGTGATTGAAAGAGTTTTACCACATATTTACAAGAACCAAGGTTATTCAGGGTGCCATAATAGTATCCAAAGCTACTCAACAGTAATTCCTCTGATCTCAAGAGTATCCAGTTTCTTGGGCCTCTTATAATTCTTGAGCAGAAGTGAGCTGCAAACTACACTAACTGAAGAGGCTGCCATCGCGGCACCAGCAATCCATGGTGGCAGGCGGAAACCAGTCGAAGGGAAAAGCACGCCTGCGGCAATGGGAATGCCCATGACATTGTATCCTAATGCCCAAAGATAGTTGAGCCTGATTCTTAGAAATGTTTTCCTTGACAGGTCTATAGCTGTTATAACATCCTCCAGATTACTCCTCATTAGGACAATGTCAGCTGCCTCGACGGCTATATCTGTTCCTGCACCGATTGCCATCCCCACGTTTGCAGCTACAAGGGCTGGTGAGTCATTGATTCCGTCCCCAACCATAGCCACTACATTACCTTCAGCCTGTAAACGAATATGAACAAAATTGAGGATTAATGTAATAAAAATGTTCGACAGGCTACAATTGTTACGATCAATCTGTTCCAAATCGACTCTAAACTCTATATAGAATATATTTTTACCTGTAGTTCTTTCACTTTCTCGGCTTTATGCTCAGGTTTGGCTTCTGCAATGACAGTATTTATTCCGACTTCCTTGGCAATTGCATTAGCAGTTCCCCAGTTGTCACCTGTAATGACTATGCTTTTCACCTTCATGGACTTGAGAATCGAAATTACTTCACGAGCCTCAGGTTTTACAGGATCGGATATACAGATTACACCAACCAACTCCTTGTCAATGGATACAAGAATTCCAGTCTGAGCCAAGCTTTCAGCCTCTGCCAGTACTTCCTCCGCGTCAAGAGTAATGGTGATGTTGTTTTCCAACATCATACTCTTATTGCCCACAAGAACTTCTATATTACGTACAATTGCTTTCACACCGTGGCCAGTTATTGATTCGAAGTCATGAGCCTCGGCCCAAACAGGATTTTCCTCATCTTGTCTGAATTTCTTGGCATACTCAACAATTGCTTTAGCTAATGGATGTTCACTGTTCACCTGATATAAAAGATTTTATGTACTTAGCATTATTGCATTGATATGTATGGTACACTGTCAAAGTGAAGCATATATGATTTCGAGAATGGAAACAAAAGAATACCTCAGCAGCAGCTACCAGTTCATAGAGCTCTTGCAGAACCATATTTTTAAGGAGTCTTGTGCTGATGACTACTGGCTTTCCTATTGTAAGAGTTCCAGTCTTGTCAAACACGATACAGTTCACCTGTTATAGCAAATGCAAATTAGTTATCCACTCTAAAACAATTCCAGTTTCAAGATTCATACTGAGATTAAATTTATAGTCCTCGCGATTGATGTTATTATGAACATTTTCGAATTCAAGGAGGAACTTTAATTACCTTATGAGTGCTCTCTAATGCCTGACCACCTTTAATAAGTACGCCTTGAGATGCACCAACTCCAGTACCAACCATAACTGCTGTAGGTGTCGCCAGGCCAAGTGCACAGGGGCAGGCTATGACCATGACTGAAATGCCAAACTGAAGAGCAAGCTGGAAACTGTCCATGGAAGCCGGGATCCATGACCTGGGATAACCATTTAATTTTCCAGCCAAAAACCAGGCAAGCCAAGTAGTAAATGAGAGAAGTATAACCTGCAAGTTCAAAATGGCATCAAAACTTGAATAGAGGCAAAACTATAAACTGTCAAATTGGAATCTAGAATGAATGAGAGTTCAATATGTACCAGAGGAACAAAGAATTTGGAAATACGATCAGCAAACTTTTGGACTGGAGCCTTAGCCATTTGTGCTGATTCAACAAGTCGAACAATTTGAGCCAGAGCACTCTCTGATCCAACCTTAGTTGCCTTCATGTGAAGCACCCCATTCTCATTCACAGTCCCTCCAATCACCACATCACCTTTTCGTTTCGCTACAGGCCTAGACTCTCCAGTAATCATGCTCTCATTTACATGACTTTGGCCCCAGATTACAAATCCATCACAGGGTACTTTTGCACCAGGAACAATCTTCATCACGTCATTCTTTTGTATGAGCCGACCATCTATTTCTTCCTCATTCAGTACATTTCCTTCTGCATCTATGGTTAACAGCGTTGCTGTGTCGGGAGTCAAGTCCATCAACTTCTCTATCGCTTCTGAGGTTTTCCCCTTCGCTAAAACCTCCAGATACTTCCCTAGAAGTATGAAGGAAATGAGCATTGAGCTAGTTTCGAAGAAATCAGTAGACTCAAAAGTTTCAGAAGTAGCTGCTCTTAACACCGAATACACGGAATAGAAATAGGCAGCATTTGTTCCAAGAGCAATCAAAACATCCATATTTGCAGAACCATGCTTTAGTGATTTGTAAGCACCAACATAGAATCGCCTGCCGATGATGAACTGGACCGGCGTAGATAATATCCACCGTAAGACCTCCCCAATGTTTAGCATGTTCACTATCTTCTTCTCCAGGCCATGCTTAATACCAGGGATATACATGAAAACCATGGACAAGAGAAATACAGGAATAGTGAAAACCAGACTCCACAGGAAAGATCTATTATACTGGTTTATTTCTTCTTGCCGATGAGCATCTCTCCCCCCTCCTTCAGGGAATATCTTCGCCTTATAGCGTCCTGATCCAGTTGATGCTATGACTTGAATAAAGTTTCTAGGTCCTGTCAAGTCTGGCTGGTAGGATAATGATAATTTGTTGAGGCCAGGATCAAATTCCGTACCCTGAACCCCTGGCAGTGCTTGAAGCGAGTTTTCAATTATCCTCATTGAGCCTTCTGTTCGTGCTCCATCAATTTGGAGATGTATTTGGCACCTATCCTCCCCCGTGCTGATAAGCAGTGCCTCGAATCCAGTGTCTTCTACTTCTCCCAAGATCTGTTCATGAGTCAAGATCCTTGGGTCGTAACGGATTTCACCCTCTTCGGTTGCTAATGCAATCTGTGCCCTCAGCACACCCGGTAAGGCCTGCAAACTAGATTCGATGGTTGTGGAACAAGAAGTGCAAGTCATTCCTTTTATACGAATCCGGCAAGTTTGAGAAGTTCTCTCAGTAACTGAGTCCTCTTTGATCAAGGCAGCTTCAAAACCTACATCATCAATTGTCTCAAGGATAGTCTCCTCCTGCAATTTGAGTAATGGTTATACAACTGTACAACTCATTCCAAGTTAAGCAGGTTGCATGTTCTAATCTTTTCCACTTCTCATCATTCAAAGTCTCATTTTCAATGTTAAAATTTCTGACAGCTTCTTGCAATATAGGATCTAGAAACTGAACTAAACATCCGATTACTAATCGAAAACCTAATCAAATCACGGTCTGCATGCACCAAAACCGATTCTATATCATAAAAACATTTTCCTGTAACCCTTTGATCATAATTCATTGAATAAGCTGTCTGCAGACTATTTTCTCTTGAGTTATGTAGCATTCTTAAGTTTGTGTTGCCATTTGCTCATTCATATGATAATGAATGAATGAATGTACAGAACATGCACTAAGAATGTGGAAGAAAGTTATGCTCAAGCTTAAAGGAAAAGGTAAAATACAGCCTCAAAAGAGACCTTATATGAGAATCTGATTCTATATTATCAAACAAGATAAGTAGCAGAATTCTGTGAAAAAATTCTCAGGGCACGCAAGCAAGAGCTAACCATAACTGTTGGTTTACAATTTACATTAATTGTCATTAAGACAAGTATAAACTATTTAACTTGCTTAATTACTATTTAACAGATCCACACATGCTGGTTTCAGTTTTTTCTTGAAAGGAATTTCAAGAAAGGAAAAGGAGTAGCTACTTTGCTGTCCAACTTTTTGGAGCTAAAGTTCAAATTTCCAGATACTAAATTACTAATTTTGTAATTGTAGGAGGATAAATGTGCAAAAGGTTACAAGTACTTAAACCATTACTTGTTTGAAAAGAAACTAGCTATCAGATTATCAGAAAATGCAATAGGAAAACATAAAGGCACCTACAGGAATTAGTGGTGATTGGATGATCCTTCTTCACACCGCCAAAAACTTAAAGTAATTGATGTGAAGTACTAATTATGCTTAAATTGAAATCAATGATTAAGAAGAGTAACGTAAAATTATATATTAAAATTCCACTAACAAATATGCTTGGAGTCTAGGAGACAGTTTGGATTTTAGTACTGATCAACAAAACCAATGTTATGTTTTTAGTTATATATATCCGTCCCATGGTCGTTCAATTCGTTTGATAATATTTGAACTGAATACAATACATCAAACCGCACTTTATTTGAAGTTTAATTTTGAACTAAATTAATCAGAATGAAGCTGGATAAACTTAATAGAATAAGCCTGATGTGAATTTCATAAAGCCTAAAACTTAATCTTCCACTAATCCTCCGATATAAACAACGAGAAGCTAATGAGCGTAACATGTACTACTAAAATGATTAAAAACAAAGAATAAAAACTCACATTGACAAATGCAGGATAATAAAGGACCTGGGCCCGGTTGTTGAGCACGTCAACCACCGCCTCCTTGATCCCCGGAAGTCGTTTCACGGCCTTCTCCACCGAACCGGCGCAAGCTGAGCACGTCATTCCGATCACTGAGAACACCGCCTTCGACTCGGATCTCTGTTCGTCAGTGGAAATGGTGACGCCTTTGGGGTATTTGGGCATGGAAGGGTAGTGCGGGCGAGGAGAGAGATTGATCCCGCTCTCATTGCTGGATGATGATTTTATGCATGCCAACGACAGAAACTTCGCCGCCGCCATCTCTACCACCACCTAGCTACTTCTCTTCTGTAATTTTGATTAATTTCGTGGGAATGACGACGAAAGAAACGAATTAGAGATACATACACGACTACTATATGTTAAAAATTTAATGTTTAATTGTGTGTGATTGAGTTCGCTTTTAATAGCAAAACATTAGTTTAAAACTTTAATTTAAAGTCGCAATGTGCGGTAGTTTGTTGATGCGTTCACGGAATTCATGAGTACTCGTATATGATGTGGGGCAATTTGTTCAAAGACCCCTCACCTATTTTACTTTGGCAATCAAGCCCACTGATCTCTCTCTTTGCACAATTGGTCTCACTATTATATACTCCCTCCGTTTCATTAAGAACTTCCTAAGGGAGTTCTTGCTCTTGAATTAAGGAAAATTATTAAAATATTGTATGGTTTATTATATTGGTATAGTGGTAAGTGAATGATAAAATAAGAGAAATGTTGAAGAAAGTAATAATAAAGTAAGAAAAATAAATAATAAAGAAATAGATAGTGGAATAAAAAAAAAATCCATTTTTGGTTAGGAAATTTGTAACATAACGTCAAAAAAGGAAAGTTGAGAGGTTTTATTGGAACAGAGAGAGAGTATAAACATTTCTTTAGGCCATATTCCATTCAGTTCAGTTAACTTCAGTTTTTGTAGATCATTTCACTAACTTTGTTGACACTTATGAAGAGTATCCTCTTGTGAGGTCTATGTCACAATCAGATTTTCATGACGATTAAGCTTTATTTCAAGAAGACTATGGTTAGTTTCAATGAGATAAAGATCTTTTATCATTTTACTAGTTAAAATAAATCTTTATTCATTGGTTGAGCAAGAAATGTTTTATGCTTGCGGATTAAAAGCTTCTAAACTCCGTGAATTGTATATTCTATTTATATACAATAATAATTATCTTTTTTTTTAAAAAAACTTCAGTTTTAGTTATTAAATTTTTTCACTTTACTTTGGGTTGGATAATTTCAGTTCAATTTATAAATTATTAGTTGAAAATTTGAAATGAAAGAAGCCTAATAAGCAGGATTGGAAAGTTTGAGAAGAAAAGAGAATGAATAGTTGATGAACAGGCTCCAAATGAAAAAGTGATATAATGGAGAGCTTAGTTTTGCAATTTGGAGCTTGTTATATAAGATTGACTAAGCGTACATATATATCTATGTATACTATATACTATTTTAGCCTCGTTACTTGACAGGGAAGAATTGATTTAGTTGTTGATTTCCTGATGTTACTACTTTTTTTAATTTTAATTATGTCTATTACGCAATCATAATTAATTAAATACAGTCCGATGTTAACATCCGACTAACAGAATTCCAAATACATGAGCTCGGACTTCCAAAGCTCAAAGATAAATCACCAAACAATTGGAAAACCAGATAAGCATTTAATTTAAACAATTAAATTACGAACACTACCGATTTGAAAAGTATTAATGAGACACTCAGATTTGCAGATAACAAGATAGAATTTTTAAACTAAACCGATCTGAACTTAAGTTAACTGAAATGAAATACAAATTTAAATTAACAAAAGCTGAACTGGACTAAATG
>JAYMSL010004606.1:0-10916 GCA_036897195.1 Plantago coronopus | reverse complement strand
GAGAAAGTACCCCCAAATTCATTACAAATGAGATGAGATAGCCTATCTGCTACTTCATTTTCCGATCTCGGAATCCATGTGAAGGTGGCCGTCCATGGAAGTTTCAGGAGTCGTCTACATTGCAGCACTCGATTTGACAGCTCCGGTGGTGGCAACTCGTCTTCGTTCATAACCATCTGGTGGATTTGTTCTGAGTCTGTTTCTACTTCGATTCTGGGGAATCTGTATTCCCATGCCAATTCCAGTCCAGTTTCTAAGGCTTGGAGCTCTGCACAGTTAATGGAGGTGAAGGGTATGACTTTCGCGAATCCTCCTTTCCATTTCCCCTTCTCGTCTCTGATTACTCCTCCTATTTGCCCGTGAGTTTTCACTGTGTTGATGCTTGCATCGATGTTAAGTTTAACCCAATGTTCCTTCGGTTTTTTCCATGTAGCTAATTTGGGAATCTTCTTGCGGCGTTTCTGTTTTTTCAAAGCGTCTTGTAAGTCTAAGCTTGTCTCTTTGATGGCTAATTTGCAGTGTTGTACTGTGAAGGGATTCCCCTTGAAAATCACTTCGTTTCTTGATCTCCAAGCTGTCCATATGATTGAGATGAATATCCAATTCCACTGTACGTTGGGAAGGAGTGTACAGTGTTTGGAATTATCTTGAAGATTTGCCTTGAGCCAAACTGCATCACTGAGGGCCTTTTGAGCTTCCAATTCTTCTGGTGTAAGTATATATTCCCAGATCTTTTTTGTTTCTTTGCAATGGCGTAGGATGTGTAGCACACTTTCATCCTCTTCCTTACATTGACTGCAGATTGGTGAAACGCAGAGTTTCCTTCGAAACCGGAGTTCATTAGTGGCTAGACGCCCTTGTGCCGCTAGCCAAACAAAATGTTGGAGTTTGTTGCTTAGCTCCAATTTCCAGATCCAACCAAGGCCCCCAGCGTTTCCTGCTTCCATGGAGTAAGTTTCCTGTATGGCTTTGTATGCTGACTGACAGGAGAATTGTCCTGTGGCTGACTTCGTCCAAATGATCGAATCGTCTCCTCCTAATAGCTGTAATCCGGAGTTCTTAAGTTCCTCTGCAGTTTCTGTAGGTACTAGTGTTTTGAGACATGTAAAGTTCCAATCTCCTCCACTACTTAGAACTTGATTGAGTCTTGTGTTATTATCATCTGGATGTATGTATGTGACCTGTTCACTCAGTAGTTTGTCTTGAAACCATACGTCATGCCAGAATGAAATCTGTGTTCCATCTCCAATTTTCCATCCGCACAAATTACTAATTCACAAATTAAGGTTTTATCATAAGTTCATTGAAAGAAGTTTGTTTTATGTGGTTTTTTCAAAGTATCCTAACTAGAAGCAGTTAGAAGTACAAAGTTTTGCAATGGGTCAATCTGATTGACACTATAGTAGTTTTGGGAGAGAACATTTTTGTTTTAAGGATAAGGCAAAACAGGTCATAAAAGATCCGGTTATTATACATCATAATAAACATTGATACATCTAATACCACCTCATATTAAATAATACAAAACTGATATAAATTGATACCAACAGATATAAAATTATACAAAATGATACTACGATAATTACTAATATATATACAAGCACTAATGCAATGATACAAAACCTATATGAAATTGATACATTATGATAACCATGAATGTACTGATACACGCACTGATACACTGGTGCAATATTTATGGGGTCCCAAATGCTTTTTACAGTATTATAAACCGCCTTTTTACCAGGTCGACTCAGGATCCGCGAAATTTGCAATTTAAGAATCCGTTTTTTCCTAACTTAAAAAAAAGGGTTTTCTCAATTTTTTTGTACGTATATACTCCATCCGCCTGTTAAAACTGCTACATTTTGTCATTTTGGGCGTCCGCTTAGAAGTGCTACACTCCATCCGTCGAGCTTTTAGGATACTTTATAGCGTGTCTTAAGTAGTCATTTGCTCTTAGAGTGTCAGAGTGTGTCTTGGGCGTCAATTTTTTTAATTTTTTTTAGGAGGTTCAATTCCTATACCGGTTGTACTATGTATCAATATACAACCACACTCGTAGAAGTACTATTTTATTTTTCATTAACTATTTTTGTATACCCCACTTTTACTTTATATCATCAACATGTTATATGGTTTATTATATAATGTGCCCAAACACGATTGTAGCTCTTTTAAACAAATGAAAGAGAATATTAGTTATAATTCAATCGAGATCAATAATTGTTATAGTATATTGGTACAACGTTTTAACATACTTATATGACCATTACATTAATTTGCCATTACAAAACAACATTTGAGCTGTGTTACATTACAATATTACATGAACATACTTTCAATATCCAAGACCACAAAAAAAGTAATCATCACAATTATCAAGCAAGTCTATATACTAGCTACACTACTAACAGTCTAACACAAAACTGGAAAATTATAATCGTGACATTTTAGAGCAGTAGTCAAGTAATGAATGAATTAAGCAGACATAAGTTCTTCGTCCTTGTGTGTCTCAATAACAACATCCGAAGTCGGGTAAGCAACACAAGTCAGCACCCAACCCGCTTCAACCTGCTCATCATCCAAGAAGCTGTTATCCGTCTGGTCAACTGTCCCGCTCACTATCTTCCCAGCACACGACGAGCACGACCCCGCCCGGCACGAGTAGGGCAGCTCGTGCCCACATTCTTCGGCGTGGTCTATAATGTAGACGTCGTCTGGGCACTCGAACGTCACCTCGCCGTCTGGAGTTATCAGCTTCACATTGTACGTGGCCATGCAGGTGATGGAATTGCGGTTGGTTTGGGTCGACGACTTGAGGCCGAGGAAGCTGAGGTTGGGGAGGGAGCGGAGGAGGGCTTGTGCGGGTGCTGCTTGGCGGGGGAGCAGGGTGGTGCTGAACACTGGGCTGGATAAGGAGGCCATAGGGATTTGAGGATTTGGGATTGGGAATTTGGATTTGGGAGTGTGGTGGGAGTGAGGAGAAGGGAGGAAGAGGGTGTGGAAATAGTGTGGTTCTGGGTTTTCTATCCGACACGTGGCGGCGTTTTGTGGCTGTTCTAATCGCTTTATTATCTTCTTCTCAGAGACGGTTGAGTACTCTGTTCTGGACTCTCACTGGACTACTAGTGTGTGTGATAGCGGTGCGTCAGTACGTGGCCTATTTGGTCCTTGCTCCACACAGGTTCGATTTCGAAGAATTTACTATATTAAACGTAAATGTTTAATACGATTTATTTTAAATATGAAACTTTATCACATAGTACTTATATATAGTACTTAGTACTATATATAATCATGTATTCAAAGTCTTTTCGCAAAATACTTACTCCCTCCGTTCAAGAATAAGCTTCCTATTGTGTTTTTGGTCAGCAAAATAATGAAAACAAATATTATATTGCAAGTGGAGTAGTTGTAGTACTTTTTGGTGTGTTGTAATTAAATGAGTGGATAAAGATTTGGGACCACATGTCAAAAAAGGAAATGGGAAGCTTTGTATTGAACTACACAAAAAAAGAAAGTGGAAAGCTATTGACTGGACGGAGGAAGTATAAGATATACAGGTATATTATAAATTTTGATGTACTCCCGTGATAAAAGTAAACAATAGTACAAGTCTGTACAATATTTAATTGTTAGATAATAGAGATAATATGTAGTTATAAAAAAAATGATGCTAAAAAAATATTACTCCCTCCGTCCGCTCAAACTAGCCCCATTTTGACTCCGGCACAGTATTTAAGTAGAGTAGTAGTTTATTGGTATATAGTACAAGTGGGGTATAGTGGAGTAATTAATGGCCAGTAAAGTAGTATAAGTGGGGTTGAATTGTTGTAGTTTATTGATATACTAGCAATATCGCACCACGCAAAGCGCGGTGCCCAGTGTATATGTAAAAATAAGTATAAAAGAACTTGTAATGTCATAATTTTGTTAGAAATACTTCATCATTATAATAAAATTCACAAACTATTATAATATTACTACTTCTTAAATTAAGTTTGAAAGTTTTAAAAATAGGAGAGTAACTTTTTTTAACATAATCTAAGAGAGCATTTGACTTTTGACATAAATAATTTTGTTGAATTATTATAACTTGAACTTTTTAAGTATGTAAATATGGATCTCCACTCATACAAAACTCCATTGTAGTAAAACATTTAAACATAACATTATATCATAACAAACTTGATTCTCCCCAATAAATACTAATTATCCTAGAACAGGTTAAAGAGAACATGAATAAAAATGGACTTTGTTATGCAGAAAGACATCTCGGTAGTTTCCTATTTTTCACACCTTAACTGAATGAGGAATTCATTTTTCTTATTTATAGAAAATAGCAAGAGATTATATTACCAAAAGAACATCAGACTACAAAGTCAATCCATTTGTTGTTCTTGATACTGAAATATACAGTAGCACACCAAAGTATGTAGAATTTGACAGCATATCATGACAATAATCTATGGTCCGTCATCTGTTGTTCGACTTACATGTGTAAACTGCACTTGTTCCAATCCGCACGAATTTCTCATACTTCTGCCTTAGATCTCAAAGACTCCACCGATTGTAGTACGTGTTTCTACTGCATTAAGGCACCTTTTATGATTACTTTCCTGGAGTTCATGGTGTGTGCCAAGTTCAAGGCTAATGCAGCAGCCATTGCCTCCGCACACTCAGGTGATGGGTTTCCATGTACTCGCTTCCTACTCTAGGATAAACGAAGTCCGTGTAATCCCATGCAAATTCCACAATTCCTCAAACAACACTTATCAACAACGAAACTCATGATTTGGAGAAAGTAGGTGCTTGAAGGCTGAAGCCAGAAGCATAGTAACATGTCATAGATCAACTCATAGTGGACATGAAATTGACATTTGAAGATTGGAAAAGGGAGCCATAAACCACCAGCACTCTCCGTACAAGAGCTACGAGGCCATGAACGAACAGAGCAACCTGCAAACAGAAGTACCATTCATTGATAAAAAATGTATACTAACAACTTTGCAATAATTATCAACTACTAAGTGCAGAGTGCATGCAAGAAAATACTACTATACTAAGAACTCCTCAACAAGTTCAGGAATAATATATTGTACGATGGCAGGGTAAGGTCTCCTCAACAAGTTGGAACAACAATTCATAACCATTGAAATCCTAAACCCCAACAGTGGCCCGGGCCTTCTGAGTTAAAATTATGGTATGTTAAGTGCAGATAGAGTTAACCCTCCATCTCAATACCTACGGACTCTGCAAGAAGGGAAATTTATAAGTTGCGTTTTCACATATATTATATTCCAGAATATTATCCATTATCTATAGACAAAATCCTCAGTTACCTTCTTCTAGGCCTTGAAAGGCATCGTCCAACTGATTGTTTATGCAGACCAATATCTTTAACATTAACAAAGACCATCGATCTAATCTAAGCTAATCTCTTCTTAATTGCGGAAGTAGAGCCTATTCATTACCAAGTTTCTGCAGACTAATCCAATAAGTCAACTATGTGCAGGCACTTATATTTACATAGCAAAAGAACTCAAGACAAAACTGAAGTATGAGAATCTGTTTACCTCTAAGGCACTGGCATTACATTTACCGGACATGAGCCACAAAATCATTACAGCTCCAACCTGTTATCAATGGCGTCAATATATGCTAGAAGATTGTAGGTATATTGTCATATCCATGGTAAATTGACCAATGTAAACCGAGAATAAAATCACTCACACTATCATAATGTCGGTTGGCAGAAAATGGGAAGAGTTTTATCATGAGACAAAGCAAAGAAAGAGCTTGTTCCTGCATCAACGCAATATAGCACCACGCGTAATTGCTTTGGCGAATGTTCAATAACTACTACATTACAAAATCAATTGGTTAATAGTAATTGCTAAGATTTGTCAGCAAAATGTAGAGATTGAGCACGTGCGCCAGGCCTAATTGCTTTGAGCTGTCAGTGACCTGATCTGCTAGTGAAGACTCGGTCACTCTCACTCGTCTCCAATTCCTGAAGTCTCTCAGGTCACATAGAGTCAACCTCAATATTGGTTCACATCAGGTTCCCAGCAGAGCAGGTACTTATGATAGTTTGACAAGCACATCACAGTTCAATACCTAGTCTTTCTAGAATCTGCATTAAGTTCTTGACAATATTTCCAATATGTTAATTCGAATATGTATTATGTGAAATCAAAAGTGATTTACAGTAGTACCAACTACCAATATTTGTTTCCAAACTGTATCACTATGGATGGTTTCACTGTACAAATATGTGCTAAAAATCATAGACAAACCAAAATGCACATTCATTAAATAGCCATGAATCAATGAAACCGACTGCTTATTATGTACTGCAAAAAAAAAAAAAAAACAGAGAGAGAGAGAGAAGAGAACAGGAGGCATCAAAAATATAAAAACTACTGAGCAAAAAATGAATATATCGCAGGCTGGGATGTTAGGATTTGACTTATTTCCTGTTTGTATTCGAGCTGATGATCGTATTGTGCTGACTCTTTACTGCATATTGAAAATCTTCAAGAGTCAGTGGTTTCTAGCATGTCAGGTGGGACAGTGTGGGTGGGTTTCTCTGTTTTGGAGGGTGTTCTCGAGTTTTGCGTCTCAGAAGCTGATCGTGAAGTGGCAAGTTCCAACAACACTGATGATGACATCCGTTCTCATCCTGCCAGCTGTTGACGATCTTATGATCGTGTTTCCTTTCCAAAGTTCACTTTTCGTCACTTCATTGTAATTAATTCTCTTTCGGCATTCAATTAGTGCAGCTGTTTATCATCATATCCGAGCTTTTCGGTTTAAAGTACTATTCAACTTACCCACGGACTTGAAGACAATGGGAACACACCAAAACGTAAGTTCTCAAGCTATAATGGAATACCGTTTAGGTGAATTTCTTGTTTACTTCTTCAAGTTTGGTATTCCTTTATGATTTAGGCATGAAATCTATGATATTGTATAACAAATGTATCCGCTGATGACAAATAGCATGGGAAATCTTAAAGAAAACTAACCAGTAATATAATTTTTTGAGGTTACCATCAGGAAAAATTCCTTTTGAGTGTCTTCATATTGGGATCATTTTGCAAGATAAATGAAAACTAAAGATTATAATTACCTGAATTCTTGAATTATGCATAAAAGTAGGCACAAAAAACCATTCATTTTCATTCTCAGTGAATTCATGATAAATCGACTTCACAAGTTCAGTTGAAATATATAAGTACTCATTAAAAAGGAAAATTGATACCTGTAAAAATGTGAATTTGGTATCATCACGGCGTTTCTATTGTCGATTGCACGAGTCTGATATACACAAAAGAAAGATGGAGATGTGGAATAGGTATGAGAGAATCACAGATTGATGCTACCAGAAGAAAAAAGACCATCAACTGATCAACAGCGTACTGATACCTAAGAATGAACAGTTCCTCAAACACCCGCCGTCACACTCACTCTCCGGACCAGACAATATTCAGAAACCCGTCTTCTTTACTGCCATTATTTGTATTACCAGAAGAATGTAAGACACAGTTCAGCTATGCTATCTTATCAAGAACAAAATTTACAATAGCAGCGAACAAAAGATTCAGTAAATAACTAAACACCGACCTTAGGAAATAGCTTAGAGATGTCAGGCCGAAGAAGAGAGCGCGGAGGGCAGACCACATCGAAGAATGCAGTGTGCAGACTACCCAAATTGAATTGGGTCGAATTGAGGGAACGATGGAGGTGAAGAATATACAAAGACGCAAGAGATACCAAGAGACAATAAACGTCAAGCTCTTGATTTACCTAAAATTAATTTTGCAACTTATTTTCTAAAGGGCAGGATAGTAAATTCACTTGGTACCAAATTTTTGATAGCATCCTCTCTTATAATAGACTTATAATTCTGCATATATGGTATAATTAGTGATTATCGGCTTGTACCCTAACTCTTGGCTACCTACTTTGTAGCAATCTACCTATTCTGCATATATGGTATACTAGACGACGATGATCGTACTTCATTGCAACCCAACACTTAGTGAGTCGTTTTCTCGGCAGATCACTACTTTTGTTTATGGTTCTGCAATCATATTGCACTCATACTTGTATAGTTGTCATGTTTGCTTACTATACTGTACTCTGTAACCATAATGAGGGTTTCCCCTCTCCGCTCAGTGCTGACGTCAGCATGACGTCCTCGCTTTTGTCCCATTTTTCGTTCTGGTTCATCGGTTCCTGGGCTCCGGCATCAGGTCTCCTTCAACCAAACTCGCCCCTCCATATTTTTTCCCGTATTCAGTCGGTCAGATTGACATATCGTCCTTCCCGTTTTGGCCACCGGACGCGCCGATTAGCTCCACTTTCAACTCGGAGATCTCCTTTCTCCTCCTTGCTGCTCGCCGCCGCTGCTATTCCGTCTCAACCCACCGCCCGCCTTTCACCACGCGCCACCTTTCCTTCCTCCTCTCTCCTAGACGCATCGATTGGCGTCGATCTCACCAAGTTTCATACTCTCACGCGATTTCTGCAATTTCGTGTGACCTTGGACACCAACAATGGCGGCCGCGTCCACAACACCGCCAGCAACAGCGGCGACCTCCAACCTGCCCCCTGCCCAGTCCTCTCCGCAGGACGAGGATCTCTCCGTCTCCCCTCGTGCTGCCGCGTCCAGGGTACGGGCAGGTGGTGCGAGCCCGATTCAGGCCCATCCTGCAACTGATAGGAATTAAGCTCTGTTCCTCTTCACATCTGGATCAGAATCGACCCGCTTGGGCTTCCCAAGGCCCCAAATTCACCCCGGTTTGCAAAGGTACCACTTTTTCAGTCGTTTTGGATGATGAATTTGTCTCTTCTCACCTTGATAAGTGATGAACATCGTTTTACTCACCAAAATTATATTTATAATCTTGCCAAGACTATCTCAACACAATTCTATAAATAGAACAGTGGTAAGGTAATCTCCGAGGTCGGTCTCAAAGGAATCAATCTCGCTTCGAATCAATAGTCACGTATACTAGTAAACTAGCGGCTGAACACAATTAACGAGTAGTTGGTTGATTGGTTTAAGCAATTATAATTACGTAAAGAAACGAATAAGAAACGACAGATAATTGGATAGATAGATAGACAGATAAAAGACAGGTGCGATGTATTCCCGTATTCTAAACCTAGACAGATAAACGAACATGAATGACGATTGCAATCATAGATGTGTAACACGCACACATACACGATATCAGATATGAAACACGCTCATGAATAGAAAGATCATGTACCTAAGCAGGATGATACTAGTGCATGCAGCTAAGCAATCAATGAGTCGGTGAACATTCACAGTACTCTCACAATACAAATAATTCACCTTCGCATATAGTAGGAGCGTCAATTCTACCAAGCAAACATGTAAGGAAGATAACGTAACATGTCGTCCGAACATAAACTCAGTCATTCATAACGAATCTAATCAAAGCATATATATACGTTCCTACATCGCACCTATACGAACTTAGCTACTCATGCAATTCGACATTGTCACCATGGATTGATATGAATAAAGCATAGTAAACGTATAGAGAAATTATCAATAACTCAATAATGTAAGGGAAACGATATTACCCGGTTAGGGTTATTATTCCAAACGAACAATATTGAGAATCTCTGCCAATGCTGCTAATCTCCAATCTAAGAATCGTGTTTTTGAACCAAACCCTAGCTATGGAGTTTCTCTACTAATTATGAAAGCGTTATGAAAATAATAATACTAATTGTCTTTATATAGTACTGAAATAGAAAAGGTAGAATCCGATTAGGATTTGGATTTTGGGCCTCCAAATCCGTGTAGGAAACTACGTCATGCGCGCCGCAGACCCTCTCATGCGGGGCGCATGGTGCTGGAAAATGGCCTTCTTGCGCGGCGCATGAGGCCCATGCGCGCCGCGTGACTTCTACGACATCTCTATATATTTGGCTATGCGGGCTGCGTGGAGTTTATGCACGGCGCATGGTTCCCTGCCAAGCTCACGCAGTTGGCGCGCGGGTCTTGTTGCGTGATGCCATGCGCGGCGCATGGAGTGTCATGCACGCCGCATGCCTCTTCTTTGCGCGTAGATTCTTCTCGTGGCATGGTTTTTGGACCGACTCTTGGTCCGACTCGACCGGAAAAGCTCGTGAACAACGCCTTGGATCTTTATATTCAATAATGGCCGGATTTATGCCAAATTATGCCCAAAATCCATCGAAAACACGAAATCGCCCAAAAACACGACGCTAACTGAAAACATGCAAAAACAATGCAAAACGAGACTAAAGTGGGGACAAACCCGCGTTAATGTTAGCGAAAAATAAACGTTTAGGGTGTACTAAAATGTTGTCATCACATACTCATAGCCCACCACGTCAATCTCCCAACAGTATGGGTCAACCCAGCAACAAATGGTTCTGATCCCCATCTTCTTCTCCTGCCCATAACACCCATCCCCTCAGCAGTCCCAACCCAGGAAGAGAGGCCGTCCCCAACTGCTCGACCAAGACATAAAATATATAACTAGCTCGGGCAAAAGAGACGGCGGGAACTGTAACGCCCCAAAACCAAAATTCATTGGTGCGTTCGGCCGTCTATCGTGAGATGGGCTCACGCCAAGACGAAGCCTCTTATGACAATAAATCCAACTCATATGGTAAAACAGAGCAACTAAAATCCTCAATACAATCAAGTAAACAGTCCGTTACAACGTCTCAATATATATACTATAATCTCAAAATACAATAAACTCTCAGAGTACAAGTCGCAGCTTCCAATATTGACTCTTCAACGATCTCGATCCAATCCATCTAACTCCCATACGGTACTTCTCAATCCAACACTAAACACTGAAAGGGGAGTAAGGGGGTAAGTCATAGCTTAAGGG
>JAYMSL010004605.1:0-10917 GCA_036897195.1 Plantago coronopus | reverse complement strand
TTATTCTAGTGGAAAGTAGAAACGACCCAAGCCAGCGGGGTGTAGGACTGTAGGGCAGTTGCGATTTAGGTGGTTTGTCTTTATACGAATGAGATGAGATGAGAGATGTCGGCAGAGGCACAAATCCAAATTCCAAACTCTTCTCTTTTGGAGCATTCTTCAATGCAATTATGCAGGCCACGCCACAACTCATTACGGCAGCCAGCAGCCCAGCATCCATTCCCTCCGGTTAATTTACTTTACAGTCTATAAAGTTATACTTCTAACATCCTTTTTTCTTTTTAACCAAGCGATTTCTTGGTGCTTCATTTTTCATTAGACAAGAATCTCAGCAATGACTGTTGGACAACGAGCAAAAATCAACTACATACATGATACATACACCTACATACATGACCCAAGAATTTAAGTCTCGGTGCAGACATATACGGAATCTTTAACACTCGGTTTAAGAGTTAGATTAAACTCACAACTAATGTTAATAGTTCGATTTTGTTTAAGTTGTTTTAGTTCAAATTTATAGTTTATTTTACTTCAGAGATTTTCAACTGAATCAATCAGAGTCTATCAGACTGATTGGCACCCGTTTAAGGTTTAGAGTTATAAGGATTTCTTAACCCATGAATAGTAACAAGAGTTTTAAAGAGACAAAATGAGGGCTTAGTTCAATGTCAAAGTTGTTTTTTACTGTAGCATTGAGTTATGGATTTAACCCAGTTCTTTAACCGAGTGTCAAACACTCCGTATTAGTCTAATGCCACCAAATATTTGTTCTTATAACCAAATTATTTATGTTTTTTAAATATACTATTACAATTTTAATAATTTCAACAAATTTCTATTTATTATTCATCTAAATCTCCTAATTCTTCCCTAGGAGTAAATACTTTCCATTTCAGAGTAAATAATCATGGGATATCGAACTCGTGAACTCCAGGATACAGAGTTTTTGTAATGACATCATATTATTCATGACAACTCAAACTTTAGATAGAAATTTTAATAGACAGTCTTGTGAAAGTCAATTTTTCGCTATAACCGGAATAAACTCAAGAAAAAATTTAAAAATATCCAACCAAAAAAAATATAGTTACTAAAAAAGTGATATCTTTTATTTTAATAATTTCATATCATATAAATAATCCCACTTTTACAAGAATTTGGATACTTTAGAAAGTAAAGTAGTAACTAGAAAGTGCTTTGAATGTAGCTCCCAAGTGTTTAAACCTAACGAACTTGAGAAGACAAACCGCAGAGAAAGCCTCCACCGTTCTCTCTCCCCACCAGACAAGTCTTCTCCTCTACTTTCCGTTGATTACAACAAGAATTATTTTCCACCTGTTTTACACTTTACAGTAATACTATACCTCTTCATATTTCTACTCAAACAATAAACCAAAAACCAAAAATGAAATTGAATCACACCCAATCGATGTGATTGTGAGCTCAAACCTATCTCTACTCTACTGATTACGCACAAGCTGCTTCTTCACTGGATAAGCTCAAGTAGCTGTCCCGGCTCCAGCAGAATGTCGTTTGTAGCTGGATTAGTTATCGGATTGGTTTTCGGCCTTGGTGTTATAGTTGCTTTTGTTCGTTCCGAGAATGCCAGATCGAAGCAGCGGACGGGTTTGGTGAGTTTGTAGCTGAATTGCTGGATTTGTGGTTGGTTTTGATTGTTTTCTGAATATGTATGTGTTTTTTTTTTGGTTGGAAATGGATAGGCGGCAACGATTGCTGCGTTTGCCAGAATGACGATGGAGGATTCGAGGAAGTTGCTGTCCAAGGAGGAGTATCCTTCCTGGGTGGTGTTTTCGCAGCGGCAGAAGGTAGAGAATTTTGAATTAGAGTTAGAGTGTCATTCTGGTGTGGTTTTGTGTGTGAGTTGGTGAATTCTGATGTCTTTTTGTTTTGGTGTGGATTTTCAGTTGACTTGGCTGAATCTGGAGCTGGAGAAGATCTGGCCGTATGTTAATGAGGTCGAATTTCTGAGTGATTTGCTTGTTTGTTATTGTTGTCTGTTTTGTGGATTATGTTGTGTTGATTTCTGTGCATTTTGGGTTTGAAGGCTGCGTCTGACTTAATTAAGGCGAGTGTGGAGCCGGTTATGGAGCAGTATCGGCCAATGTTATTGGCATCCTTGACGTTTTCCAAGTTCACTCTTGGGACTGTTGCTCCACAGTTCACAGGTTAGGTTCTGATAGAGCTATAATTGTAATTGCAATTGCAAATTTGGAAAGGTGTTGAAAATGTTTGTTGGAATGATCCTGAAATTGTGTATTGAATTTAGATCAAATTACCATATTTTGCTCTTACAGACCCTGTGTTCAAGCTAATATAAGTGACTTCACTAGCTTTACTTGTTTTAGTTTGGTACATTTATTTACTATTATAAGGCATCCCTTATTTTCTTCAAAATAAACTTTATTTTTACATGCTACTTACATCCAGTCAAACCGTTATTCCTATACATGTTATTGGTATGAATACTTGTTCGATACTGGTAACACATGAGATTGGCATTGAAATTGAGTACTCTATCAGGGGTTATTGGATAGGTTTATGTACTGTCTAATATGAAGTTAATTCTTGAAAGTTTCTGATGCTGTGATGCATGCTTCTCCAGTAAATGTTACTGCAGAAAACATTCTTCTTATGATCTTTTATTTGGGCCATTTTCATTTCCCATTTACTCGAGAAAATTTTATCCATAGTTCTGGCAGCTAGTTCATGTGGCAAATCAATGAAACTATAATCAATCTATATCATGTACTAAAATTTCATCCAAGAGCTTATATGTGTTATAATTAGACTTTCTATTCGTAGTCCAATAAGTTTATCAGCAATCCTGGAAGAAAAGGGGTGCAATAAAATGTAGGGAATCTTTTATCATGCTTAAGGAATAATATATATTACATGAGAAGTAATTCAAGTACTGGATACGGAAATGTTGTGTGATTTCAAACAAGGAAATTGCAGATAAAAGTTGAAGTGTGGGTCAACTTTTTTTGAAAACCATATTGCAGTGGTTGATCACCGATTGGAATAGTTGCCATAAACAAATATAAGATGAACAGGAGCACAGTAACTAGGATAAATGATCATATAATTGTTATGAATGAATGGTTTGCGAATTTATATTACAGAATTAAGATTAGCACTTGAAGCAATAAGCACCTGGTGTTGGATTCTGCTTACCTCAGAAAACACTGCTGCAGCAAGTTCCCGCTCAAAAAAAAGCAAAGAAGCACTTAAAGTTAAGTATGACCATGAATATGTTGAGCTTACTAGTTACATTGTTTCAGGAGTTTCAATAATCGAAGATGGAAGTGAGGGTATCACCATGGAGTTGGAAATGCAGTGGGATGGTAACCCAAGTATAATACTTGACATTAAGACATATCTTGGTGTTAGTCTACCTGTGCAGGTACCTTGTACCCTCTCAACTCCAAAGATACTTTTATGCATGTAGCGGTACATAAATATGTAATGTATAGCCTTATCAACAGTGTCATATTCCTCTTGTTACTGGCATCTGATATACATTCAGTTATATGGCTCTTTCTGAATTGTGAAGTTGTGAACTCGTTATCACGCCCAACTCCTTGCATTTACCAACTTTCAGTTGATTTTTATGGAAATAATATCATTCACTTATATGTCTTCCACATGTGGTCCTTTATTTATTTATTTATTTTTAAGTATGCATCAAGTTCCTTGTTAACACTGCCTGTCTTGTTATATATACTTCTGTAGGTGAAAAACATAGGTTTCACTGGGGTCTTCAGATTGATTTTTAGGCCAATGGTTGATGAGTTCCCTTGCTTTGGAGCTGTTTGCTTTTCCTTGCGGCAGAAGGTATGTTTATAGTTTTAGAAGAGAGAGTTTGTATAGTTTTAGTGTGCTGAAGTCGCAGCCCATGCAAAAGGTAATGGAACAAAATGCAATTCATCCGTTTTAATGCCAAGTAATAACTGAGAAAGTGTGGGTTGAATATGTGTGCCTATATTGAGATAAGTGAATAAGTGACGTTAGTTAATGTTCTTACTATCTCACATGTACACTACTGGAAGTCATAATGATGATTAAATCACTAAATAGGAATATAATCCTAGTCGTGTTGTTTGTTCTGAATTGCAGAAAAAGCTGGATTTCACACTCAAAGTTATTGGAGGTGACATATCCACAATACCTGGCCTTTCTGATGCCATCGAGGTCTGTATACTATTCTCTCAAACCCATTAGAATGGTCTAACTACAGATGCAATTGATATGTATGTAATGATTTGTAGTTGTCTCACTCAACGTAATTGATTTCCATTGTACGCTTTCTGGTACATGACATGGCAAATCAAGATCTGCATCTATAGAACAGATTGATGAAACCCTGTCAATGTCCATGTTCAGTAGTTTGTTTTTTGAAACATCAAATCTAAAAACTACTATTCTCTTACGGTCTTACCCCTGCACTAGTCGGCCACCCTTATAACTTCTGTCCATGTTCAGTAGTATTTATCTATCATATCTATTGCTGCCTTAGAATCTATAATTTACCTGATCTTATTGATGCCTTGGAACCCTCTGTTGGTGGCGAAAAACATTATAGAAGAGTAGTGAATGTCTGTCTTTAGGAAATGGAAAAGTTTAACATAAGATATGCAAAGGCGTGAAACATTACCACTTGCTTTCATGTTTTTCTTTGTGTAAGCTCTGTGCTTCTGTGACTCTGTCTCACTGGATCATTTTGGCATCATGTAATTTGAGTTGTCATAACTTTTGCCCTTCCATTTTACATCTTATAGATTTCTCCAATATCTATTACTACCATATAGTATATGTGAAAGTATTCTCACATTCAAATTTAAGTAATAATGGTTATCTGTCAGTACCTTTTTCTTAGTATATTTAAAGTGTCTTCGTTCTTAGGATTGATCAACCTGCCAACATTTTTATAGGGTACTATAAGGGATGCCGTTGAAGATTCTATTACGTGGCCAGTTAGAAAGGTTATCCCTATATTGCCTGGAGATTATAGGTATGCTGTGCAGCACAAGGGATATCTGAATATATGCTACTCTTGTACTTTTTTTCTCCCTCTACGTTTCCAATGCTATGCACCTAGCAACTTAATAGTGATCTAGGCCAGTTAGAAAGGTTATCCCTATATTGCCTGGAGATTATAGGTATGCTGTGCAGCACAAGGGATATCTGAATATATGCTACTCTTGTACTTTTTTTTCCCTCTACGTTTCCAATGCTATGCACCTAGCAACTTAATGGTGAACTAGGACTCTGGTTTCTATTAATTCCTACAATCTTTGTCCTGAAAAGTTATTTATCGATTATACCTGTGACAGTTAGTGCACGAAACTGTTTCCTTCTATTCCTTTTTAACTTCTGCTGCTGCTGCTGCTGCTGCTGAAAATCATGAAAACAGGCAAACTTAACTTTATTTATCAACGATGATAAATTGGCGAACGAGAAGTAATACAAATTAGCTAGTTTTTGTTGCAGTGCACACGAACTAAAGAGTTTATAACTTCCGGAGCATGTTGGACATGTCCTGTAGAATCATCCAATAGAGTGCTAGTTTTTTTTTGTTTCGCTTTATAATTTGAGATATAATGTGGTCAAGTAATATGGGTGCTTGTGATATATCAAAAGAGCAGATGATTTTGTGTGCCTAGATGACTGTTTGGAGTATACATCAAACATACAGAAGAAACAATATCATTAAATTTATTTTATCTTTTTGGTGTAGTAAACAAAGGCTGCTTCGTTACCATTTGTTTCATCTGCAGTGGCTCTATACAAATATCATTAAATCTATTTCATCTGCAGTGGCTCTATTGAAATATTAATCTGTTCAAATTAGTCTGTTCTTTTAATCACCACTTGTTTCCTTACCTCAGTGACCTGGAGCTGAAGCCTGTTGGAATATTGGAGGTGAAACTGGTGCAGGCAAAGGAGTTAACTAACAAAGACTTTATCGGGAAATCTGATCCGTTTGCTGTATTATATGTTCGTCCTTTACGTGATAGAATGAAGAAGAGCAGGACAATTGTAAGATATCTCACCTCAGTTATCTCGGAAGGGTCTTCTATGATCCTTTATTAGTTTAAAGCTGTGATTGTTTTTAATTTATTTGCTCTCTTTTATTGCAGAACAACCAGTTGAATCCTGTCTGGAATGAACATTTTGAGTTTGTCATTGAAGATGAAACCACCCAGCACTTGGTGGTTAAAGTATACGATGATGAAGGGATTCAATCTGCTGAATTGATTGGATGTGCTCAAATTCAGCTTGCAGACCTCCAGCCTGGCAAGGTGAAAGATTGCTGGCTGAAATTGGTCAAGGATTTGGAACTTCAGAGAGACAATAAAAATCGGGGACAGGTTGGAACTTGGAACACTGAATCTTCTGTTGCTTTCTTATAATATTTTTTAATGCTGTTAATCTCAGATGTCTGAACTTAATTTACTTGCAGTAGGATTTTTCAAATAACCATGGGAATATTTAGAAAACTGGAAATTTATACGGTGTTAACGAATATCAGGTTAAATGAAGAAGGCTATTGATGCTTCAAATCTAACAACTCAAATTGTTTTAAATTTAACATATGGTAATCAGTCTTTTCCTATATTGAGCATGATTTCTATGTTCAAGTGTATTTTAAGTGCTATTATTGTGATTTCTACTTTCAACTACCAGCTGCGTCTAAAGACCTTTATGCATTATGGAAAGACCATTGTAGGTGATATCTTGCATTGCATATTCTATTATCCTCATCAGTCTTTCTCCTAGTGGTGTCAAAAAAAAAAAGAAAAAAAAGAAAAAGAAGTATTTGCATTCAACTTTGCTCCGTCTTCTTTCAGACCTGACATCTCTTAATCATCCACCTATATGCCCGATGATGTTAGTGAATGTGAATTTTCTGCTCAACCAATTTGGATGACCCTCTCATAACACTCTTTGGTCCTTTCTATTCCAACCAACCAGACTATAAATTTCCCATGCCTTTTGAATTAAAACACTCAAGTATTTCAACTGTCTCGTATGCTTTCATGTGAGGACACCAAAATACTGGGAATGATTCTATTAAACTTGCAAGTTGCGTCCATGTAAATTAAATGAAGAATGTATTGAGCTGAATGTAGTCCATGCAGTTCTTTAGCTAGATGCCATTAATCTATAGATACTATCTGTTTTGGCATGTCCTTTCCCTTAAATCGAGCCATAAAACTGCATCCTTGGAACAATATAACTGATGAGCAGATTTGGCATCATTCCAACATTACACTTCGAAACTTCTCTAATGGTCTATATTCATATCATAGTATCTCTCTTATTATAGGTGCACTTGGAGCTTCTGTATATACCCAATGGCATGCAAAATGGGTTTAACAATCCGTTTGCTCAGTCCTCTCAACTGACTTCGCTAGAGAAGGTCCTTAAAAATGGAGAAGGGAAAGACATTGTTGAAAATGGTGGCGAAATCAATAAAAAGAGAACAACCATAGTGAGAGGTGTACTTTCTGTGACAGTGATATCTGCTGATGATTTGGCACCAGCAGACCTAATGGGGAAGGCAGATCCATTCGTGGTGCTTACTATGAAGAAAACTGGATCCAAAAATAAAACGAGGGTAAGATCTTCTTGTATTATGGTCAATCCATCAACATTGTCTTTGCAATATGCATTTCATGTTTTCCCCGTAAAATTTCATGTGACATGATTATCCTATCCCCCTCTAATTGCATTTCCAATGAATTTTCAGAAGTTTTATTTTTGAAGAATAAGAGAATGCACTTGTTAATACTTTGGTTTTGTTTGTTGGTTCCAGGTTGTGAATGAGAGTTTGAATCCAATTTGGAATCAGACATTTGATTTCGTCGTTGAAGATGGACTACATGATATGTTAACTCTAGAACTATTTGACCATGACACATTCGGAAAGGTACTTTTCTTTTTCCTTCCTGTGTATGGGGCAGGTGCAATATCTCTGGTGAGCATGGACAAGAAAACTAGTGGATATAGTATGCCACAAGTCCATGGCCTATTATAAACACAACTTAGCATGCCCGTTCTATTGGTGTAATGTGCCTAATTTTTGTACGAATGCAGGATTATATGGGAAGATGCATCATAACATTGACAAGGGTTTTGATGGAAGGAGAATACAAAGATAGCTTCCCGTTGGATTGTGCTAAACAAGGATGTATCAATGTGAACCTAAAATGGTCTCCTCAACCGATTTTCAGAGATTAGTATTCACCACATAGCAACATTTGTGATATGTGAAGTATCTTTCAAGCTATATATGATGAGTATACGGACGACATAGTAGAACTATTCACAGCTATGTTGGTTGATAGTTACTTGAGTGTTGTGATTGTAGCAAGAGTCATTTTTTTGTTATGCACCGAGTGTAAATAGTGTTATTTGTACAATTGCAGAGTCTGTAATCAGAGATTTCTTTTGAGTAGAGAGGTCAATAAAATTCTTGCATCGAACAGCCAAGGCATCTATTCAGTTTTGGACAGGACATGCATTTTTTGCTCCCCATAGTAAAACGTCAAATTTTAACATACATTAGAGTTTCATTGGTTACTATTACTCCCTCCCTCCGTCCCACAAAACATTACCCATTAGCTATGCACGCAGTTTAAGAAAATAAGTTTAAAATGAAAAAGTAAGTGGGGTAGGTTACTTTTAGATAATGTGTGGTGATAATGAGGTGTATTGATATTAAAATAATGTTTTAGTGTGTGGAGTAACTTGGTAATGAGTAAAGTTTTGTGGAACGTCCAGAAATGGAAAGTGAGTGAAGTTTTGTGGGACGGAGAGAGTAGGAGACGAGCAACTCAAGTCGAAAATCAATAATAGTAAATCCGAAGCAAAGTTGATTGTGCAAACTTATTTACAAGTACCACAACACATGGATGGAGTAGATGATAAAATGTCACTTTGAGGACTAACAGAGCAGAACCATCAAATAAAGCCAACATTCATTACAACAGATTGGCAACTAACTGATATACAAAATATCATCTGTTCCCTCCACAGAAGATTGACCTGGATAATCTTTAATTCTTCAGAGACAACACTACTGCAGCTTCTTACGGAAATCGTCAACAATTGCCAAGACAGTTCATGCTTTGCGAGTCAGGGGCAAACTGGTTACAACTGAATAAAGATTGTTTTTCTTCAGGTTTCTTCGTCTGCGACGTTTACCCCTGCATTATCAATACATGTTTTGCACTATTAGGCAAATCCGATTTCAGGCAGAGGTCAAATCAAAATTCCTCAAAGAATTATAGAAAACATCCAAGAATTTCAAGAAAACAAAAAGAGATTAACTTTCATTTAACAGGCATGAAATGTTCGGATTCATAACCCGATAAACATATCCTTGGCAACATTGGGCACAGAAAGTTATCTACAAGGGTGGGGTATTTAGAATTGATAGAGATTACTCACCAGTATTGGTTGTGAACCACGAATGAATCTATTGGTACCCTCTTTCCCTCATCATTCCGGTTCCAATGGTATACTGCATGTGTTCTGTTTTTTATCTCTAAAGTTGAATGTCCATAACTAGCTTCACGGTATGCAGAGTACTCTGGCTGGGGATCTCTAAATCTGCATACGTTAGAAGTTTTTGCTTAAGCAACAATGTAAAAGGCACTGCTTGGTCATGAAACAACTACAATAAATGCTGTACAGCTATACCTCAGAGCAAGACCTTCCTGATTGCCTCCATCCCCAACAGTGATGTAAATAGGAGCAGATTTGTCAGGAACGGGATTTGCACCAGTGCTTGATGCATTGAGTCTTATATTTGAGATGCGGTACTGCATTAAAGAGAGTTATTCATAAGCTCAGCTCTAGAAAAGGTATGAGTTGAGAGGTTAGAAAAGAAGTTCGGGGAAATACAGATTATCAGACTAGAAAACAAATAAGAAAAACAAGAATCGGGAAGACGGGAAGTCAGGAACCAAATCATGGATATTCTTTTACGTGCAATTATTGTTTAAATGATTAGCGTATGGAGAAATATATTTATATGGCAACTCAGCAAATAGAAGGTTGAGAGTCAGAAGAGGCTGAACTGTTGTGGGTTGTGGCAACTCAACTGCAGATCATGAATCTTTCTATAGTTTTGGAAAATCGAAAACCTGAAATATGGTCTGCCCCCTCATATTCATATTGCACTCTGTGTTACATATGTAGGTTATTACAGTCGAGATATAACTTTAATTAACTATAAGAATAGAGGGAATTAATCTTAGTCCTTATTCATCTCTTATATGATCATTTTGAGCCATTTCTCCTTCGAATGATGAGGATCTACTTTTTCTTTCCCACATTTTATAATTCCTACAGTAGATCATATGAGTCAAAAGAAACAAAAGTGTGGGGCAAAGAGACAAACCGATCGCTCATAAGCATGGACGTGACCAGCAAAGATAAGATCGACTTTGTATTTACAGAACCAGCTCTCAAACACAACTCTCATAGCTTCTCCTTCCATAAAATGAGCATCATTAGAGTTGTAGATTGGGGCATGCATCAGGACAATCAGCCAAGGAGTCTTCTCTCTGTCAACATTTTGCAACTCCTTTTGAAGCCATTTCCATTGAGGAGTATATTTAACTGCCATCATTGAAAGAGAAACGAAAGAGAAAAATAAGTCTATATTCAGATGAGAAATTGAGAATAATATAGTAACTTATAACATAGCTTTCTGATTTTCAGGATGGAATAAAGGGCAAGGAGAAAATAATTAGGATCATATTAGTTCTCAAAGGCTAAAGCAATATAGTTCTATAACTGGAACGGACAACAATAGATAGTTGACACCCCTAGAGGAAAAGAACGTATGGCTAAAGCATGCTTGGTACAAGAAGCTAAGTC
>JAYMSL010004604.1:0-10920 GCA_036897195.1 Plantago coronopus | reverse complement strand
GTTCAGTTCAGTTCAGTTCAGGTTCATTAAGTTCAGTTCAGTTCAGTTCAGTTCAGTTCAGAAATTTTCAGAGGTTTTCAGGTGAATTGAACAGGACCTAAGTGTACCAATTCGAGTCTTGTTTTAAATACTGATTTATTTATTGTGTTGGGTTCTGATTTATTCAGTTGATAATTGAACGAGAAGTGAAGTATAAATTTAAATTAATTAAATTTGAACTGAAGTTAACTAAAGTGAAATGCAAATTAGAACTAAGCAAACTTAAAATGAACTAAACTTATGAAGCTAAATTTACGTTGAAAAAAATAGAACCTTAACCTTAATTCGACTTCATAAGGATCATTAATGTAGAAGATCACTTCAAGCCACACAAGTTAAAACTTAAAACTCAATTATGTACCCACTTGTTTCTATAATGGGAGTTATGTACCCACTTGTTTCTCTAGTCTAAGGGTATGTTTCTCAAAATTTAAGTTCAAATTCATTCAATTCAATTTAGATTAGTTCAGATTTAATTTCACTTCAGATGTATTCAGTTAAGTTCAATACAGTTCAGAAATCCTCAGTTGAAAAAAAAAAACAGAATCGAAGATGAGGAGTAATTTAGATCATTTAGAATTAAATATTAAAACTGTTGATTACAAAATGTCAAAACCTAATACCTTTAATGTGAATATGTGATAGAGAATACTTCCTAAATTATGTACTACTCCCTCCGTCCCATAAAACTTTACCTGTTAGGGTTTACGTGCAGTTTGATAAAATGAGTTAAAGTAATTGAGTTAAAATAAAAAAGTAAGTAAGGTAGGTTACTTTTTGAGAATGTGTGGTGATAAAGAAGTGTATTGATGTTAAAATAATGTTTAGTGTGTGGGATAGCTTCCTTATTTAGTAATGGTTAAAGTTTTGTGGTACATCCAAAAATGGAAAGTGGGTAAAATGTTGTGCAACGGGTGAGAGGGAGTACATTTCACACCTTAAATCAGTTCGGATAATTTAAATTCGTAGTTAAAATAATTTTATTTGAGTTCAGAATTTTCAGTCAAATCATAGACTTAATTAATTAAAAAGTTCATTGAAGGGAAGTCCATTTGGAAACGAAAACGGAACAAGAAGAAGCCAACCCATTGACGTCATTGTAATCTCCGGCAGTAGGAAAGCGTTAAATTGAGAGTTATATATTTTGTTTTCTGGAGTCGGGAGGATATGAGATTTGAATAATAGTACAAGAAACCTAGGAGGTGACAAGTATTAGATACAAGGAGTTATTTCTGCATGCATAGTTGCATACAGAGGATATGAATATTAAACTTTTAAAAGTGTACATAGTGTGACATTCATTGTGTTACGAGAGAATAAGACGGCCTTTGTATTCATATATTTGCACTTGTACGTTAAGGTATATAAGTGGACACGGAAAATAAGCGGAATTGACAATTCCACAACTAGATAATCACAATTCACAAACAAACAGCTACCTAATTCACGATATGACTTTTGATTGTGAATTGTGATGATTGACAGATCAAGATCTACAACTTTGTTTCCCCAACATCACTGTAACATTACACAAAACGCATGTAAATTTTTGTAATTGTCTGATTTATTGCAAAGCACCTTAACGTTTGAGTAACACTTTACCAACTTAAAGTTGAAGCTGGTATCCTGGCCTGGGATGCTAATGCTCGCAAACACATACTGACACAAGCAGATGAAACAATCTTAATAACAAACACGGCTCCAATACTACTATACCACTATTCCTAAACTACCAATAAACAAGGCGAGCTAAATTATGTGCTCAATAAGAAAAACGAACAAGAGTTCTTACTAAACTTATCGAGCATTAACGGATTTTATCGAACCTTAACAAGTTCTTTTTTATGGAAAATAAATATGAAAGATATATATTTATTAAAATCATTAGCTTTAACAAGTTTTGTCGAGCCAGGACTCATTAGTTATAAAGCAAAAACTAAGGCACGAGTTCAGCTAACGTACCACCACTAAACACTTACTTCTTCGGCTTAAGAAACATACCCTCCGATCTCCTCCTTGTATTTGTAAGTTTGAGCAACCTCCATGAGAAATGATAAATTACAAATGATCTCAACAAAGTTGTGGAAAGTGGGTTGAAGTTTGAACATAGCAACTCCTAAGTAGTCTCTATCCTATGAAAAACTGAATTTCAAAAGAGAGCCAAGTTCGAGGCGTTATGAAAGCCCAACTAAATTCTATTAAAAACTTTACCAGTACATTCTTATTTGATTAAGCTGTCAAATAAGTCGTAGAACTAGCAGATATGTTTCCAATTGAACAGCCTACAAAAATCATTTTAGCCAACCCAGAAAAAACATACTTAGCAATTGCAGCACATACATGTAATCCAGAAAAAAATAATTGTAATTCTAGCGCTTGCACATACAGTTAAGCCAGCCTAAAGCTATTTCACTTGAAACATTTAAGTGTGATTGTTCTTTTTGTCCATGTTTCCACTTTTCAGGGAGGTTTAGTCAGTTAACCTCAAAGTTTCTAGAGATAATCCAGTTTTCAAGGAAGAAAAGTAAGGAAATGGTATCAGATGATTCAGTTCCAAAAAACATTTTCATTTTACTTCAGCTTCCAGAAAAATGCCCAATATGCAACAAATCGAGTTAACCAACGAAAACTCTTAATAATCTAAAAAACAAAGATTTGCTTAATGTATCAAAACACAGTTCCCAAGTCTATCTAGCCATAAGAAGAAACAGAGAAGTCTACCTTGCACTAACAAGACCAAACATAGCCACACAAAGGTTGAAGAGCAGAGTAGCTACCAACTTGCATTAACAAGACCATACATATATCAGCATAGGATTTTAATAACAAATCCTTTGCTCAAACATTTAAGATGAATTGTAATTTATAACATTACCTGATTCAAAGAAGCATCAACCCAAGACACACTTGTTTAAGATTTGCAAACCTTAAGGTTAAAAGACACAACATATTGCAATACAGAAATCCAAATAAGACACAAAATATTGCAATACAGAAATCTAAATAATCGCACTTAAAGGGACACCATTAGTATAAAGATGCATTAAACAATGTAAGCTATTTCTAACAAAAACTCCTTGTCGGAACATTCTTTCTGTCTTGGTGCCCATAATAACAAATAAACGTTGTAAGTCAACATAAAAATGACTGAGAAAAGCAGCGATAGCCCTAATACCCATCATGCAGAGTTACAAAGTTGAGAGCAAAAGGAATCAACGCTTGCCGCCACCACCTCCAATCTTGGGACCCTTAGGCATGGCACCCTTGGGCACATTGCCCTTGCTGCCCTTCTGCTTGGACGACAATTCCGCCTTCTTAGCCTTTTTTTCGTCCTTGGTCTTCTTAATTCTCTCTTTGATTTCACTGCATTAGAAACCAAATCACATCAACAATCATTACCAGTCTCCTAATACAAAAGTTGAGCATGAAACTTGGGAACCCAACATACCGTAATGCAGCTTCACGAGCCGCATCACGAACTTCGGGCTTCTCAGCCCTCTTCTTCTGGATGACCTCCAAGGTAGCACCAACAATGGACCTGGAGTAGGGCTTCTTAGTTGCCCTGCGCCTCTTCTTCACGGTCTCGGCAGCAGCATCCTAACAAGCGATCAAATACAAATTATCAATTAGACAAACAATAGCAGCACCTAAAATAAAATCACATTCACATCAAAGGAGATAATGTATTCAGAGTCACAATTTTGTACCTTCTTGTGTTGCTTACGGTACATGGCAGTCCATGTAAGCTTAGCAGGCCTCAGGCGGTTATGGAAATACCTCTTGCATTTTGAGTTAGCAAAGAGGAAGACCTAAAACAAGCACCACCAATACTTAGCTAACAATAACAAAGACTTCTAAATGCATCCAGATAACAATTAAAATGATAATGTCCCGAAAACATAATCTAATCCAAGCAATGAAATACAATTACTTCTATGCTCTAAAACTGATCAGTAAAATACAATTCACAATAATAATCCAATATCTACACACACAAATTAAAGAAATGACTACCTGAGAATCGGCACGGATAAATCTGATACCCCTTCCTGGGTATATCTTCTGTCCACTGAATCGGCAAAGCTCAGTCCTGATGATAAATCCATGTAAACGAAATTGAGTAAAGCAAACAGATCAACCGCGATAACATTAATCCAGCTCAACGAAGCAGATGACATATAGATAGCTTTCAATACAGGATTTCAACAAAAATATCAGATTTCGATCTAGAATCTTAACAACATCAAAAAGATCAAATCGATATTCGAAATGAAGCTGAACTAGAGCAGGATACAGAATCAGGTATCACTGTTTATTCAACCGACATGGATTAGTGAGATTGAAGAGAAACTTACTTGAGAACCATGGCTTCGGCTGGTTACTGTGCTTCGTTGTTCTCCGGCAGCTGGCTAGTGGTGAAGACTTATGAAAACCCTAATGAGCTCAGGTTCTTATGGGACGCATAGTTATCTGAATCTCAGGGCTTTCAAGGTTATTGGGCTTATTTGGGCCAACCAAGCCCAATCATGTATGTATGGGCTCTATTGATACTCCTGCGTGGGTTTCGATTTGGGTTTTAATCCGAATAGCATGGGTTTTTTTTGGGTGAACCAAGACCAGGCATGTAATGCCACATACAACTACAATGTTGTTGAGTGAACCAAGTCTGAAACGTATATATTGTATTATTGTTTATCATTGATCGGTTCGAACTCGAGCAGAAACGAATTGAATCTAAGGGTTTGTTAAGAATAAGATAAACAAGTAAAATGTGTTCAAGTTTGATCACTTGTATGTAACGAGTTAGAGTTCGAAAAGGAAAATATTAAAAATAAGTATAAAAATATAAATTTATTAAAATAATGATTCATAACAAGCATTATTGACTCATCAGATCAACGAGAACAAAGTAAGGCTTCTAGCCATGTCGATCCCTTGTTAAGGCGTGACTCTCGTAATAACTCCAGCCAAGGGAAAATTACAACCAATGCCCCCTCCCCCGATACAATTTATTTGAGCAACGACAATGTACCTGACAGAAATGCACATCGTTGCCATTTTTTTATTAATGTTTCAGGATTGGTCTACTATGTTGAGTTAGTCAACATCAATCTTAAGGCACTCTTGTACATAACATGCCTACAACAATCAACATATTTAAATATTGATTAAATTTATTAGTCAATTACATTGAGTTAGTCGACATCAATTTTGAGGTACTTTTGTAAAAAATAGCTTTTTATTATGTACGGGAAAATCTTTATAGACCAGGTTGGTAAGGCTGAGAGCTCACACAGCCTCACAGATACGGAGTCAAACCATGAAGTCATGAACTAAAACCATGGAGTTCTTAATGCTAGAAGAAATTCATAAGCATGCAATAGACAAATCCAATGCCATGCTCTTTTATCTCCATGGTGTTTGGTTGTGAACTACTAAGAAAATTAAAATCATTGAATCAACAAACATTGAATTGCATAAGAGCGAATCTTCCAAGTTCGAATACTTGGAATACAAGACTTGTGTGATTATGGTATAAAAACATAGAGAAATTTTTACATGTTACTATTGTTAGGGACAAATATGTCCTCGAACTACATTACACTAGTGCGCGTCCTAGGCAAGCTTTAAAGCGTCTCGAAGAGCAAAGCACCACTGAAAATTCCATCAAGGTCGGAGCCCACCTGCCAATTTGTAATTTTCAGACCTTGTTCCTGCTACAAAGTTACCATGGTCGGGAGAGGTCTCATGGTCGGAGCCCATCGACCTCGGGACCCTCCTACACTGAAAAGTGGCTAGACCTTCTTCCCACTATATTCGTCGGGACGATCTCTCAGACTTTTGTCATCACTCTCTAGAGCATGGTCCTCTAGACCATGACACCCGTAGAGCATGACTGAGCCAGTAGACCTCGACTATTTTACGTTCCGCCCGCGGTTCGTCTTACTCCGTCAGGCCCAATTAGACCCAATTATAAGGCCATGGGCCTAGCCCAAAGATGAGAGCGAACGTGGGACGTCAGATGAAAATCGATCTAACGGCTGAGATTCACAGAGCATTTACTATAAATACCAACCCACCTCCTTCATTAATGGTAAGCATTAAATACACTCCTCTCACTCTCTAAAGCCTTCTACTTTATCTCTTTAGGATTGGTCCTAAGTCTACTCCAGATTGTCTACAGGCAATCCGGTTGAACGACTAACCCCCTACCTTGAGTGCGCAGGTTTTAGGTTACAAGAACGTGAAGAGAACGAACTCAAGACGTTGAAGACTTGGAACGGTTTACCATTTGCTATTTCGGATTATAACGCTCTATAGACAGAATACACTTGAGAGCTTGAACAGTACGATCTAGTAGCCAGCAAGATTTTACCCTCATCAACTATGTTAGTAGTAGTTTTTCTACCACAACTCTAGCTTCGTCCCAAGTGAAATTTTGTTCAAGCCCAGCATTAAACATTGAAACAAACTTCAAAACAACTGTCTCTTGCATTAGAACTTACAAACTACTTTGATAGTCTTGAACCACATGCTAAAAAACATGATTAATTTAGGTTTCTCAAGTTTCAAACTGATTTGATACTCGATAGTTAAAATGTTGATATCTTGACTCAACGCCTAAAATCTTGGAATATACATGAGCTCAAGTTGCAAGAGATTCCTATCAGAAAGTCTCTACTTCATTTGCCAGTTATTTAAACAGCTTTGGCAGTTTCACGGACCACAGCAAGCTTTGCGAGTAGACCACACATCTGCAGATACGATCCAACTCCGTCACAAATTCTCATGTGGGCAAATCCAGTTTCCTGTACAATAATTAAAACAGGTTAGATGATTGGATGAAAGAGTAAAAAGTTGCTTATAATGACGGACAAACCTTCATGAATTCCAGCTTTAGATACTCAGCCATGTCATAATTTTTTATTATACGGAAAAGAGTAGTGATTATATCAGTAGGCGAATAGCCAAGGTCATATAGCTGCTTCATTCCAGTACAAGCATCGTCAAATTTTCCCTCCAATACTTGGCGTACCATGTTCTTCACATGCAAGGGGTGGGGCTGATCACAAACCTGAGACACAACTAGAAATTTTAGCAGGCTACATGTGCAATAATCGTATACTAACATCACAAAGGTGCTGATCTTCAATTGAATTGACCTTGAAAACATTTTCTTGACTGACAAACCCGAACCCACTGTTGGTGGCCTGCAAGTTGTTCAAAGCTTGCCTCATATCACCATCTGCAGTGAAGATTATTGCTTCAAGACCTTCTGGGGCATAAGGTACCTATACCAATAAATTTCAACGCAATATTGTTTTAGATTACAGAAAGCAAACTCCTCAGAGCTAAAGAAAGTTCCAGTCAAGAATAAATCTGAACAAAACAAAAGGGAAACAGCACGACAAAAGGAAAGGAAAAGAAAAGAAAGGCATCTGCACAAACCTAACTTGGAAATGCATCAATTGCCACATACTACGAGATAAAGGGGAAAGAAACAAGGATTCATTTACCTGCCGCTCCAATACACATTAAGAGTCTAATATGCTGAATAATTCATATTTGCTTCGGGATCGGGAGAAAAACGGCGTAAGTTATAATTAATTTGAATAGGTTTTCTTGATACTGAGGTACTACACTTAGGAACATGTTCAAACTGCAACCATCATGCCAGGAGCTTCTAAGTTATTAGAAACAGGATAAACATCACATGTGTAGCTTCAAGCATTGTGTGCTTAAGACATTCATTACCCTTGATGCCTTGCATCACTAAACATACAATGTTTTTAGTTCAACATGTGATGTTAATAGCTAAAGAAGTGACGTTGATCCCATCTCTCCGAAAGACTGAAGTTCGCAAATGTTGCTCTTAAGTAATACTAACAATAAAATGAATCAACTACGAAATGTTTCAAATTACAGTTTATAAAAAGTATTCTCCCGTTTCCTTTTCCTCCAAATTTATGTCTGAACTCTGACGAAAAAACTAATTAAAATTCTAATGTTCACCACATACTGCATGCACCAAGGTGATTACAAGAATAGAAATACCCTGCTCTAGCTTATATAAATATGTGAGTTGGTGTCACAAGAAACTATCAAACATGCTCCCACCTTAGCCATTACATCTGGCTTCAATTTCACAAGCTTAAAAGGTGCAAAATATCCTTTAAATAGCTCATGTACATTTTCTAGATGGTGATTTTCAGCTTTAGAGTGATACAATATTGACGAACAGTTCAACCAAAATATATTAACGTAATATATGGCAGCCAAAAAGTATTGAGATTCATCTGCAGCTATAGCTATAACCCTTAAAAAATAAGGCACTAGAGAAGCTTATGAGCTTTTAAAACAAAACTCAACAATCCAACAAACACCTACACTAGCAGAGTCATTTATTTTATTTAGAAACCAACTGATATCTTAAAGTTCTATTACTTCAGTGCACTGTGATGAACTCAAATAAACATGGAAAGGAAAGCGATCAATAGGATTCAAAGGCTGCAATAATGAAAATGCAAACAGTATATGCCAATGGGATATGGCATAGATTACTGATATGATGTTCCTTAAACCCAATCAGCCATAAGAACAGACAAAAAGCATGACAATGAAACATCACTGTTTTGCACAGCTACAGATAGTGGATACCTTTTCAGCTTCAATCACGACCATGAGACGTCCAAGTATCTCTTGATCAGACAATCTAGCAAAACGGACAAGGGCACATCGACTCTGGATTGGCTCAATAATCTTTGAAGATGTGTTACAAGCAAGCCCAAACCGAGTGGAGTTTGAGTAGATTTCCATTGTCCTCCTTAAGGCTTGTTGTGCTGCAGCTGTCATGCTAAATTGCACAACCGACACAATTAAATCAGAGATAAAAGATAGTATAAGTTAACATGCGTGGTTGTAGGAATCTAGATTCTAGAGTGTTAAAACCTCAGGTTTCAACTTTCAAATGCCTTTCTCAAATAGTAGCAATGCTACAAATCTATATGAAAGAAAAAATAAATAAACAGGCAGTGAGGGAGAGCACTAACCTGTCAGCTTCGTCCAAAATTACAATTTTGTGCCTTCCAGGAGGCAATGTAACTTTCTTCTGGGCAAACATCTTTATTTTGTTTCTCACAACGTCAATACCTCTGATCAAGAATTATATCAACTTTAGGAGAGTAGCAAAAGAAAGGCAGAAACTTGGAACAAGAACATAGAGGAGAATGCAAAAATGTCATAGTGAATAAAAAATACTTTACACACCTATCATCAGATGCGTTCAGCTCCAACACCGCTTCCTTATAGTTTGGTCCTAGTAGTTCGTGAGCAAGTGCCAGTATGCTAGTAGTCTTGCCAGTTCCAGGAGGTCCCTGCATAAACATTCAACAATGTTTAAGCTAAGGAATTAGCATATTAGAATGCATAGTTTCTATCATTAAGGTCAAACAACATCTGATATATTATTGCCTGAAACTCATTTGCATATCACTGAAAGATAACTAACTTCTTTTATAACTATCATTTTACATATTAAAATAATCAGGAAATCTTAAAAGCAATTAAAGGAAACACCATTGATTATTATCATATCTTGAAGTTTGGAATCATAAACCAAAGTCCATACTCCATTATTTGATGCTCTTTACAGAAAATCAACTATTATAACTTGACCCAACATCTACTAAAATCTACTTTGCAAGAGCAATATTTACTGGAGCAAGCAGCTATAGACAGTTCCGATTTCTAACCTTCTATGGAAACTGTACAGATGTAATATATAGTCTCTGCAGACTGCAGTTTAAGCAAATCATGGAACAATTAAGTCTGCAGACTGCAGCTTAAGCAAATCATGGAACAATTACTTAAGCATAAAGCACAACCTAAACGAGACCTGTAACAAACTCAACCCTAAACAAACAAGTTAGCTAATTATAACATTTTTATATGAGGCATTTCAACAAACAGTTAGAATGCAAGCACCAGAAATTAGTAAAATTAACGAACAGAGATATCTGAGAAACCCAATGTAGTGCATACTGTTAAAATGAGGTTAGGCATGTTGCCATCGACGGCGATGACTTGGAGGCGGGTGACGGCGTCTTGATTCCCGACGATATCCACCACCCTCGACGGGCGATATTTCTCCACCCACGGGATCTCCGGTCCCACTGCCGATGATGAAGAAGAAGCCGCCATCAATTGCAAGTTTCTCTCTAAGCTGCTGATGAGTGAAGGATGTTATTGAAACTGAAACTGAAACCCTTGCTGCGTTTTCCACTTAGAAAGGCGGGAGAATTTCCATGATTCTGTCTAGTGCTTCGTTTCCCGGGTAAACCGGTTGAACCGCCACCTGGTGATAACCGGCTTTGAAATGTAAGGAAGAACCAACTAATAATGTATGCTCGATGATAGAGGTGCAAATGTCCGGTCAAAGTTAGGTTCGTGTACGAATTGACCGGATACGAACACGATTATGAACATGTTCGAAAATTAACGAATATATGAATTATTGTTCTTTGTTTCGCGAACCGAGTTAGTATATGTTATATAGTTATTTATTATGTTTCACAATAAATATAATACTCATCCAGCCTCACCTTCCGTCCTTCCACACCTCCCAATCCCCCACTTAGCCGCCATCACCTCCTTTGACACCTTCTATAACCGATCTGCTTCACTAGCACCATCTTCTTTGCACTTCACTTCTTCACCGACACCCATCACCGAGTACTTCACGGCTTTATCACCTTCGTCACTACTGTCTCACCAGCGTCACAATGCAAGAGTTGCTGCTCAAAAACTTTGTTTGGTTTAATGTGATCTGATTTCTCCAGCACGTAATCTATAATTTCAACTTCTTACCTTCCACACTCTGTT
>JAYMSL010004603.1:0-10922 GCA_036897195.1 Plantago coronopus | reverse complement strand
TCTCACTTCTGGCCTCTTTCTCTTTATTTCCTGAACATCATCCTCGGTCTGGTTGACAGTCTCAACCTGGATCACATTCTTTGCTGCATTATAAACAAGTGAATAAGATTTGCTGATCACTAAACCATTCTCGTTACAGAACTTGCTCCATCCTGCAGCCAAGTCGAGTCTAATGGGATCTCTAGGGGGCCACTTCTCCAGTAAAACGGACCAATACCGCTGCTTGGGTGGATACTCGAGAGTCATAGATTTGGTGTTCATTAAATCAACCTTCTTAGCGAAATCCACAGGAACAGACTGAAAGTTTGAATAAAACGATCGTGAACCACAATCTACCAGTGTAATCTAAACCATAACACATCAAAAGTAGTTGGCTTGAAGGACTAGCTTCTACATATAAATCAAACCATATCATTCTGTTTCAAGCTTTGAGCTCGAGTTTCAATCACTTATTCATCTTGTGTAGATCATTAGACATTTAGACTGATTATTAGTGGCAAAATGTTATTGATAGAAGTGATAATTGTTGATCAAACTTAAATTTATCTCTATCTGTATGCCCTTTTCTATAGATTCATAAAACAAAACATAAAGAATCCAGAAAGGTACTGTTGATTAAGAATTAATGGATATACCTGTCGTGAATAATCCTCGAGAACTATTACAATTTTTGGACAAGAAGAGTTGTCAAGTTCAGAATCACTGTCTTCAGTCTCAATCGAAAGTTCATAACTCGAGTGGTCTGGTTTGAAGAAATCAAAACTAAAGTAAGATCACAAATAATAAAATAACTTTCTCAGGCTCACAAATCACAATAGTACTGATAGGAAGCATGTGAATCTACAGACATACCATTATGCAAGATAAAAGAACACAACAATAAAAAAGAATCTGACCTTTGATCTTCTGCTTCAACTTTCGCGAGTCTAAACCAGAAGATGATTTTTGCTGATTACTCTTGTCGATCTGGATGCTTGACGAACATGGCTTAGGTCCAGAATCATGTTTCTCTTCGGGTGAAATGCATCTCATTCCAGAAGCCATCCTTTTCTCCTTCCCCATTTCATGACCATGATTTGAACAATCTGGATCAGCATCCTCTTGTTTTGGTACTAACCTTTCCGCAGCTATATTAGCATTGGTAGCTTTTTCCTGATCAGCAAAACTAGCAACCTGACATTCTATCTCGGATGCAGACAGATCAAGTATACCAACATTAAACAAGGATTTCCCATTATAGTCAAATAACAAGAACTTCCCAACGGTTATTGAATGATGATCCCAGAATCCTTTCCATCCGTTCTGCAGCCAAGTTTCACCGTTGGACTCAATCACATGAACGTTCCATAATCCATCATCTGGAACCCGGAGCAATACACTTGTCGGAAGATTGCATCCATATCTTACCATAAACTCATCAGGGATTCTCTGTTGCAAAATTGTCAAGTAAAGAAACGTAAAGGGGTCAGTTCTTGGAACAAAATATCATCTATTCATCTTTAACTTCTATGGATGCATATATTACACTAATGAAATTTACCAGCTTGTTTGCATCATGGGCAGTTGTAATCTTGAAAAACTTCGGCTCCCTGGCAGAAAGACCATATTCCAGGCGGCTCCGACTTGCTTCCATTAGTCTTTCTGTGCAATAAATTTGTCTTTGGTGTGGTTAATTGATAATAAGAATTGTAAAAGGTTTTTGAGATTATTACTATATATACTGAAAAGTAACAGACATCAGTATAAATTTCATGAGGAATACAAACAGTTACTTTGGCAGACTTTTGAGGTTCCGGGTAGAGGGATTCCACACCATCAATTATTTAGTATCTCAATACTAACGTGGAAATAAGGCAGATCAAACCATCACTAGAGCCCACAAAATATAAGTGATCATGAGCCATATATACAGAGCCTCTGTTTATCTAATGAACAATGCAGGATACCTGAGAGCAGGATCATGTACCATGATTCTTCTGCTGGTGAGATCATGTGTCTTGAAATGCTGGATGTGGTTTCTGGAGAAGTAATTGCTGGAGATTAAAAGGCACCATAATTTCGAAACGAGAGTGGAACAGGATCAATGTAACAATGTCGTCAGGGAGAAGCGCGGGATTATCAGTCGCCAGGGCAGCAGCCTCATGCCTGATTTTCAGAACAGTTAATTAGGGATAATCTTGTCTTTTGAAAACATCTGTCTTTCATAACAATAGCTTATAAGAAGGAAGTTTCATCAAGTCTGATAACCCGGGGGGGAAATGCGTTCTTCATTTCCCTGATGAAACCATCTTATGTTACTGGCTATTTCTCTATGGTAGTTATCCAAAACTCGAATAATCAGCATGTTCCGGGTAGTTACTTACAATCCATTTCTGTATGTGATATCTCTGCAGAATGTGCCACTAAGCTTTGATAAAGAATGTTTGAGTTGTAAGAGCAACAATTTGACAATTCGTGGTCCAAGAGGGAAAACAAGGTCTGTCAAATGCTCGGTGGCTGAAGAGGGAAAACAATTCGTGCAAAATTTTGTATGGTTGGAACAATGTTGTGAAGGAGAATAATCTTAGAGTAGGTGATCCTATTTGCATTTTTGAAGTTATCATCAAGTACGCGAAGTGCACATGGAGCATAACCATTTTCCGCAGCTGAAGATGTTTCTGCTGGGTAGAATCAGGACTGCTCTATATGCATGGTGAATGAGTAGTTTCGTGTGACGATGACTCAAAATGTGGTTTTGTGACACTAGAGCTAGAATGATCTGTCTCACAAATTTGAGCAAATGAAAAATTTCGTAACTTACAATATCAGGGAATTCAATAGTACTTCAGTTTCAAACAGAGGAATTTCAGAGCAAAGTAAACACATGACACTCATTGTCTACTTGAAGCAAAAGAAGCAGGAAGTTCATACACAGCAAACTATGGATGTTAGACCTTAACTACGGAAAATGGTGACGTTCCATAGACACCTCTTGCGCTTGTTCACTTCAAAGACACATGTATCACCCACTTTGAGCGCATTGTCTTTGACTAATAGTCTCCATCCACTGATCAATTGTGCGCTAGTTGAAAATAATACACACGTTACAGTCCACGTCACATCCTCAACTTGAAGCTTTAGCTCGTTGCGTTCTGCTGGCAAACATTCCTTTGCGAAGGACAGTGGAATACCCTGCTTGACAGAAAAACCTCATTAAAACACAAACTACCTCATATATATCAGGCATGACTATATGCAAACATCATATACTGAATCATATGCTAACTTACCAAATGATTGCCTGGAGTAACATAAGATGGCTGCATGATTCTTATGCATATTGGGTTGTCGAACGCACACGCTTTTGCCTTCTTATATGTCCTACAGCTTTCCCAGTCCATAATCCTCCTCATGTTGTTGCATTCTTCTGCTCAGAATAAAATACATCAATGTTTTCTTTCAAAAAGTACCTACTGATTGTCATTTCTAAAAATATAAGCCAGAAAATATTTTTCTATATATACATAGATTTACCTTCACAATAATCTTTCCTTTTAATCTTTAGGCTTGTGCAGGCATCTTTTAAGATTGTAGCAGAATCCGCAGACTCCAATTCATTCACCACTCTTTTCGGCTCTCGAAAGATAGTGACATTCCATAACAACTTCTTGAACTTGTTCACTTCAAACACACATGCATCACCTACCTTCAGGTCATTCTCCTTAACAAATTTAGCCCATCCAGAAATCATTCTAGCTTCATGTTGCAGCACATAACAGCCGACAGTCCACGTTCCCTTTTTCTGAATGTGAAGCCTTAACTTATTCCTCTGCTCAGGTAAATGTTTCCTTGCAAAAGCTACTGGAATCTGCTTTTTCAGAGAAGGAATGTCACCGAAATGCAATAAAAGTGAATACTACTAAGCTCAGATGATTCATTTACCGTAGCATATCCATATGTAACAAAAGATGGATATATGAGAGAAATGCAGAATGGATTCTTTGACTCGAATGCCTTTGCACTTCGATAAGCAACATATGTTTCGTTATCTGTAATACTAATTGTAGTCCTTTTTTTCTTCGACAGTTGTCCTTCAGTTCCTCTGGATTTGTCTACAGCTAAAGTATAAGTAGCAATTTCAAAATAATGAGCGACGTAGCAAACAAAAACACAACTTCTCTTCAGAAATTAATCAAAATGTGAACGTTAATTTACCTTTACCATATTTCCTTTTCTGTTTTCTCTTTAGAGCTGTACGAACCTCTTTCAAGATGACAGAAGCACAGTCATCTGATTTCGATTCGTTCAAATCTATTTCAGGTACTTCATCACCTTCATCTTCACTAGCATCATGAAGAGGATGGTCTATAGAAGAATCATTTGTTTCCAATTCATTCACCACCGGTTTTGGCTCTCGAAAGATGGTGACATCCCATAAAAAGTTCTCACGCTTGTTGACTTCAAACACACAGACGTCACCTACCTTGAGACCATTGTCATTGACAAATTCTTTCCATCCACCAGTCATTGGAGGATCTCTGCCTGAGCTAAAGGAGCATGTAACATTCCATGTTCCTTTTGCTTTAACCCGAAGCCTTAACTTGTTCTTCTTTCTAGGTAAATTTTCTGACGCAAAATGTAGTGGAACAAACTGTTTTGTAAAAAACAAGAAGGTTAATTGTTACTGATATATAGAGCTGCAAAGGATAACAGATTTGTAATGATGAACTTACCAAAGTAGTCTTAAAAGAAACATAAGATGGCTGCATGATACAAATGCAGAATGGGTTGTTCGACTTGAAAGCTTTCGCCCTTTGGTATGCAGCACATTTTTCCTTGTCCTTTATCATAGTCATCGTTTTCTTGGCCTTTAAAGGTCTTTTGCCTGCCCTACGTTTATCTAACGAAATATACAGGTAACACAGTTCAAAACAAAGAAAATATATCTTCTAACACTGAACAAACATGAATGGTACTAATCTACCTTGACCATCGTTCCTCTTCCGTTTACCCCTTGGAATTGTATGTGCTTGTTTCAACATTTCATCAGAATCATCTGATTCAGATTCATTCACCTCTGTTCCCACTGGCACTTGATCACCTTCATCTTCACAAACATCATCACGAGGATATTCGATCTCTAAAGTAGACGTGTCATATATGCTAACATTGAATTGCGATTTCCCATCATACTCAAACACCAGCAAGTAACCATGGCGTATCGAGTAATAATCTCTAAATTCCTCCCATCCATTATACAACCATGTTTCACCACCAAGTTGAACCAGCTCTACTTGCCTTACAGTTCCATTGGGAGCCTTAAGGGCAACCTTATCAGGCAGATTCCCTCTGTATTTCTTTATTAAACCTGCTGGCATTTTCTGTAAAATACAACTCAATATCACAAACATAGCCCTGATAACAACTGTTAAATGTCAAGAAAAAAACAACAAAGATCATAAAAAGGTTGATATCCATAATTTATCCATTAGTAGTTAGTACTGCTATTTAGCATTTATGGTCTGAGAACTGAAAGGACACTAAATCAACTTATAAACCCAATGAACAGACAGATCTCGAATAGTAGAATCAACAAACAAGCTATTACATACATAAGGATAAGAAAGTGAAAAGAAAAGAGAGGAGTACAGTATATACCAATAATACCATGAACATGTAGTATGAAGCAGAAACACTAATGAAGATGTAAAAACATATGTTTTACTTACAAGTTTGTCATCTAATTCAGGATTGAGAAGAATCTTGAAAAATTTGGTGGACTCAGCTGAGAGATTTGAAGGTGAGCCATCATCATCATCATGTTCTTGCTTGGATTTGGTACCCATTTCTCTACAGCAGTGTGTGGCTAGAAGAGGAAAGAAAGGTGAAAAAGGGTAATTATGGACCTATGGTGAAGAGGCCAAGAAATATTCTTTTTCTGATTAGACTTGCTACAGAAGAGAAGTTGGAATAGTTGTCATTAATTTATTAATCCAGAAAAAAGCAGTAGCTTTGATTAGCTTGCTTGATCATAAATTATAGAATGATTTTTCTTTTAATAAATAAATAAACAGGTTTTGATTTTTGACACATCAAATGTTATTTTTAACTAACTTCCGAATTGATGGTGCGCAACGTGCGTGGATAAGTAAGAAAGAATAATAAATCAAATATATTTTTAGTCCTTAAAATATTAAAACATATTTGATAGAAATTATCGTAATCACGGAACCATCAAGTTACAGAAATAAACAACTTACATTTAATTAAATACAAATTTTTTTTATAGAAATCCTAATGAGATAAATATTCCCTCCATTTTTCATATCAAACTTTCGAACTTTTCTTATTTTGAAGTCTCATTACGAAACACATAAATATTTTTTTTATACCACTAGCTCATTTTTTATTATTTTTCTTTTATTACTTTATCATCACTTTACTCCTTATTCTGTTATTTTATTACTCACTTACGAGTTACGATTATACTAGTACAATACCACACAAACTAAAATATTACTATTTATTTTCTTAATCTAAAATAAAACACTCCTTTTAACTAGGAAGTTTGATGTGAAACGAAATAATAACATATAATTTTAAAACTGACCTAAAATACTAAAATTTATCCGTTTTCTAATTGTATAATGCCTCTTAATTCAAACATCATTTAAAATAATTCATTGATTATAGACCCTGAGTAAACTAGTTACACATAAACTAGTTACAGTTACAGACCCGGTTTATGGGATAATTAATCCTCTGAATTTGGAACATCAAGAATCACAAAACATGGGATCATTAATTATAATAATTTAGGCAGATGGTCAGTTTTCAAAGAACCTTTACTCTTCTGAAACATTGAATATGCAAAAATGAAACATTGAATATCAGTCTTCTGATGACTGATATAGTATTATTTTTACTGGTAGAGTATATTAACAAAGTGGAGCTTGTATCTTGTCTGCATGCATGTATACTAATGGAAGCCAGGAGCAAGTTTTTCAAGATTATAACTGACCCTGATGAAAACCAGCTGGTAATTAAGTTTCACTGCAACAATGATCTTTGTTCCTTGAATTGTTTTATGGGATTGATTTACATTTACTTGATAATTTTGACTGCAGAGAATCCCTGCTGAGTTTATGCGAAAATATGGACACAGTCTGCCTGACAGCGTATATCTCCAGGTTCCTGATGGTCCTTTGTTGAAGGTCAAATTGGTTCTGTCTAACGGCGAGACTTTCCTGGGGGATGGATGGCAAAGGTTCAGGGACTATAACTCGATAGCCATGGGGAACTTCTTGTTATTCGACTATAATGAGACTTCTCGGTTTAATGTTCTTATATTTGATCAATCTAGTACTGAGATTATATATGAAAAGGATGTGGAGAAATCAACTTCTGGTTTTGATTCTCGAAAAGTGTCAAGAGAGATCACAGGTTCAACTGCTCTTTCTACTCTCTCTGTCCGTTTATTAAAGACATTAATCCGGCCTTTTAATGTATGTTTCGACCATTGACAACTTGGTGGTTATTGTTTTGCACTCCCCTGCGTTCCTAGTATTCTGTGTATATAAAAAAATGAAAGTGATGGATGATCTGAATGTGTTTCTGCATGCAGAAACTAGCTATGGAGACACGGGATTGAAAATGCGGACTATGGATAAGGAAAAGAGCATAGCTTATAAGAAAGCAGTAAAATTCAAGTCTGATAACCCGGGGGAAAATGCGTTCTTCATTTCCCTGATGCAACCATCTTATGTTACTAACCGTTTTTGTTTGGTATTATGCAAAACTTCAAACAATTAGCTTGTTCTGGGTAGTTATTTACACTCCATTTCTGATTTCTGTTGTGATATCTGTGCAGAATGTGCCATTAAGCTTTGCAAAAGGATGTAAGAGCAACAATTTGATAATTCATGGTCCAAGGGGGAAAACATCATCTGTCAAATGCTCGGTGGCTGTAGGCGGTGCAAAATTGTGTACTGGTTGGAAGAACGTTGTGAAGGAGAATAATATTAGAGTAGGTGATGTTTGCATTTTTGAAGTTATCAACTACGCAAAGTGCACATGGAGGATGACCATTTTCCGGAGCTGAAGAATTGTGCACGGTGGAATCAGGACTGCTCCATGTATGGTGAATGAGTACAAGTTGCAACATAAAATCTGTGGTATGTAGTTTCGTCTGACGATGACTTATAAATTAGGTCATTCTTCTTAACCTGACTGATTCTGTACAAGTCTCGAGTTACTAATACTCCTTTTTTCTTCGCATTAATACAGAGTCGTTCCACTCATTTTATGTCTCTAATATGCGATCATTGACACCTAGATTATTATCACAACATTCTATAACAACTATTCAAAGGTCATGAAGCTATATGTATGATGCAAATTTATGACATGAAGCAAATAGATAAATTCCTATCAGTGGAAAATGAAGGTGAGTGATTACCTCTTGCGCAGACTTTCCCAGTAACTTGGCTCTCTGCATCCTCGTTCGCGCAAGGTTCTTTAAGAGTCTTTGTTCAATGTGATCCCTGAGAATGGTTCGTCAACCCCATCAACACTTGAGACCTTAACAAGCTGGTCTTTGGAGAAAGACAGCTCCCTAGCTTTCAAGGTACCACCACGAGAGCTCTTGCAATGTGTACAGAAGTAGTATGGCGTGCCCGTTTCTTTTTGTATCATATAAAAGGTCGAACTGCTTTTGAGAAGCTTCTCACATTGTGCACAGTCCTCAGGTAGAGCAGCAAAGGTAAGCCTTTTCCCCAGACATAACTGGCAAGTCTCATCAACGCTGTCTGGTCTCGTGATTCCGCCTCCCTATGCAACAACAAAAACAAGATTTTCAAGAAAACCACAATTAGTACATGCTACAGGTAGAGATCTTGTAGAGATGTAACAATATTATTATCTACATATATCAAGAATAACAGACGAGTATGCATACCAAATTGTTTGATTGGTTGAAACTGCGTATAGGTGATCTTTAATTTCCTCTGTTGTTAACGAATCTGTTAATGCAGATCCTAGATCTCCCGAATCCTCTGGTACTGATTCGCCTTTGCCACAATTTGCTATTATGGCATTGTCTAGCTTGTTGCGCAACAATCGCCTTGCTGACCGAATTCAGACTTGCGAATATCACCTCCTCCAAACGGTTCTTGTTTACATATTGGTAACGATGGATGGGATACACGCTGGTCATATGTTGCGACTCTGGCACTGTCATTTCGCAATCAGAACTCCCATTTCTATCACAAACAGCGCCTCCTCCACACAACTCATATTTAGTTATCGGCAACGTAGCTGCACTTGCAACTCCTTGATCGCTCGAACAGCCACTAACAACAGACGTCACCTCTGAATTATTCATCGTCAACATCGTCCTTTCCTGATCAACATTAACATCATACAACCCCTCCTGCTTATTCTCCTCCACCCTCTCCGGCAGCACTCTTCTCGTATTCGCTGAAGAACGTACTAGCGCACCCAGCGACAATCGTCGAACCTTCCACTTCCATTCCACCCATCACTACTACACTAACCACCACACAGTCATCCTGTCCCTTATCCATTTACACCACCCTCTGAGGACGCACAATCAAATGCAGAGATCAAATCATCATCCTCCAGCTCCCTTTTGCGCTTCGTCATCGTAAACTGATCATCAGAAGGCCTGTACCACGGCATAGCTACTGGCATTGTGGAACTCCTCACAGCTGGAGGCATCATAACCCCGGCTCTCGATAACTCAACGCGTTCTGGAGGATAAACAGGTAACCTAGATGTCATTAATCATACCGCTCTGTTTCTGCATTACCAAATTCGCAAAAGGATAAATAAATATTCAATTCAAATTATGGCAACGCACGTAAACCTAGGTTACATGCCCAGAATTGAAATAATTACAGGTTTAGTCTAAATTCTAATCAATTTGGGGGTTTAGGTTAAAAATATTATCGTACCCTGGAAGAAGGTGGTGACATATAAACATAGTAAGCTCAAACCTAGGTCTAAAAATGCGGACTATGGATAAGGAAAGGAGCATAGCTTATAAGAAGACAGTTGCATTCAAGTCTGATAGCCCTGATGCAACCATCTTATGTTACTGGCCGTTTCTCTTTGGTAATTATCCAAAACTCGAATAATCAGCATGTTCCTGGTAGCTATTTACACTCCATTTCGCTATGTGATATCTGTGCAGAATGTGCCAATAAGCTTTGCAAAAGGATGTTTGAGGTGTAAGAGCAACAATTTGACAATTCATGGTCCAGGAGGGAAAACATGGTCTGTCAAATGCATGGAAGAATGTTGTGAAGGAGAATAATCTTAGAGTAGGTGATGTTAGCAATTTTGAAGTTATCAAGTACGCGAAGTGCACTAGGAGCATGACCATTTTCTGGAGCTGAAGACGTGATTCTGCTCGGTGGAATCAGGACTGCTCTATGTATGGTGAATGAGTACAAGTTGCAACATAAAACCTGTGGTATGTAGTTTCGTCTGACGTGACTTAAATTGTTGTGTTGTACGTGACACTAGATCTAGAAATCTAGAATGATCTGTCGTCTCATACATTTGAGCAAATGACAAATTTCATAACTCACAAATCAGGAATTCGAATTGTGCTTGTTCAAGTTTCAAATAGAGGATATTCGCACTTTCGCAGCAAAGAAAGCAGATGACAGTCCATAGTCTACTTGTAGCAAAAGAAGTTCAAAACACAGAAAATCATAGATCTTAAGTACGGAAGATGGTGACGTTCCATAAACACATCTTGTGTTTGTTCACTTCAAAGACACATGTATCACCCACTTTGAGTGCATTGTCTTTGACAAATTGTCTCCATCCACTGCTCAATTGTGCCTTGGTTGACCCTAACACACACGTGACAGTCCACCTCACGTCCTCAACTTGAAGCTTTAGCTGGTTGCGCT
>JAYMSL010004602.1:0-10922 GCA_036897195.1 Plantago coronopus | reverse complement strand
GCCCCAACGTCACGCGCCTTAACGGAGAAAATTTAACGGCCGTCAAAAAATAGTGTAAGATGAAAATCGAAAATAGGTTATAGTGCGAGATGCAAAAAATAAAAGGTTGTAGTGTAAATTGAAAAAACGCGAAAAAGTTTTAGCGTAAAATAAAATTAGTTCTAGGTAAAATAATAAATAAAAAATATATATTATAAGTGGTCGGTTCGGTTTTTAACCGAAAACCGGCGGTTAATAACCGAACCGAACCGAAAACAGAAAATGATGATTTGTGTGGATTGAGAACCGAACCGAATTTCTTAGGTTCGGTTTTTTCAATTCGGTTCTCGGTCGGTTTCGGTCAGTTTTTCGGTTCGGTCCGTTTATGCTCAGTCCTAGCTCTTTTTTTTTGTAGAGCTCAGCCCTAGCTTTTAGGCCCTATTTTCTCTTATAATTTTTTTATTAAGATTATGACTTGGGCCCGTTTACAAATTTCCCACAGGGCCCCTAAATCTCCGAGCTGGTCCTGATGTTGACTAGCCCAAATTTGTAATTTTCCCCAACATGTTTCTCATGAAATCACGGGAATAGGTATGGGAGAGTTACAAGCCGGTATGGTTCTGGAGTAAATTGTCCTAAAAGAAGCAAGGTTGAATCACCCCAATGAACTGACTATTTTACCCTCCTTATATTGCACATTTCATTTCAAAATGTGCAGCATTGTTGCACAATTTATTTCTAAATATATAGAATTTCAAATATACAATAATTACATTATTGTACTTTTTCGTTTTGTGTAATAACTTGGGGAGACTTTGACTTGATTGAAAATAAATTGTGGAGGGTTACCTCAAGTTGTCATTTCCCCAACAGGCAACACATAGGGAGAGTTACATCCCAGTGTATTATGTGAACAAAAATTTGTAATAGGTGGTGGCATAACAAATAGATAGGAATCCAGTGTATAGTCTATAAAATAGAGGGGCAGTACTACTTGGCTAGGAGAAAAATCTGTTGCAGAGGTGTTACTTTTGTCCTTTTATGTCTGTGACATGTTACATTCACACACATTTAAATAGCAAAGATAGCGTGTTTTCATCACAAAGCGCCCTGTTCATGCCGAAATGCTCAGCTCGGATTCAACATCAGACATTAATTGTATTTGAAATAATAGTTAGTGGACTATGAATTGAAGATTTATGTTGACGTTCACTGTTTTTAGAAGATGAACCCGTCGAATTCACAGAACGGGGTAAATCAGCCAAAAGGATCCTCTCCAGGAAAATCAAAGGTGAATGTACTAATCGTTTTTTTTTCTAATTGAGTCATTATGTTCAAGTAATATTCTGTTAATGTGATAGAGTTTATGGCATTTCAGGCTTTCCAAGAGTTTACTGGTACTTCAATCCTTCAAGTAAAATTACGATTTAATTTAGCTCTTCTCCTTTGCATTTTTTGTTCAAGTACAATTAGTAAACTAAACAAATCATGAATCTAGGTTTACACATATTGAAAAGATATTTCAAAACTAGTGTATACTGAGTCGAACCCTTCGTGAAGGCAATGTGGTGTATCACACTGAAATTTTTTGTATTTGCAAGTGACTGAGTACAAGTTAGTGCCTTGGCATATTTTTAGCAGAAGTGATTGTTTATATTTTTTCATCTTCATACAGTATTTGATTAGTATCCTTGATTAATCCACATCAAAGGTCGTCTTACCGGATTTTGTTCACCAAAGTTTTTTGCTTGGTATCTTAGAGGTTTTTATCCACCACAGAGGCTTGCTTAATATCCAATAAGTGGACTTTTATGTTGTTAATCACAACTGTGTCTTGCTTAGAATTGGAATTATTGCTCAACAAATTTACCTTTTTTGCTGACTTCAACTGTATTTGATAGATAAACAAGCTGAATACATTGACCGGGGTAAACCAGCAAAAAGGAGCCAATATAGGAAAAACAAAGGTGAATGTAATAACCGTTATTGTTCAAATTGATCCATCAGGCGATGCGAAATCCATAACTAATAGGTTCAAGTTTTATTTTATTAATGAGATAATTATATGTTTTTTTCATCAACTAGCTCTTTTGTTTCTGCGACTAATTAGATGAGAGGGTATTGTATGTGAACAATTACTTGGATCCTAAATTTCCGATAGTGTTAGCCCGACCATTATAGTATTTTGGGCGGACATATTTAACAACAAATATTTGATAGATGATTAAATGGTGTTGGCCCGAGTTTGAAGTATTTTGGGCGCCTTCAATTCCGGGTCAAATTTAAGTTGATTTCTAAATGCCCTATAGTCTTAGTCCGAATGTTTATGTATTTTGGGCAACTTCGATTAAGATGACATAAAAGCCATACTGATCTAGAAACGTGTATTGTGCATTTTATGATTGTGAACGTTCATGATACTATTACTATACGCTTCTTAAAATTATGTTTGTATTTGTAGCCTTACTTGATATTTGAATACGATTACATTCTCTAAGTTGAATTCGTATTATACCCGAAAATGAAATTTCAAACATCATGAATTCATTAAATGACATATGGACTAATGAAATTAAAACCTTTGCTTGAGGAAACCTGCAAGTACTTATTTATAAAAATGGACTAAATCCTACTTAGAGCTCTTGTAATTGCCTCTAATATTTGAAAAACTTGTGCTCAATTTCATTTATTCCTGGTTACTTGAGTTATTTCCCCAGTATGCTATTTTGATACATATCCAGAATTCACTAGAATAGCCCAACTATCTCAACCAGTGATAGTATAAGTCTTTCTGAGACAAAAGGGATAAACATCACTAAACATATAACTTCCATTTCCAGAAAAATGTTAATAATACTTTTGATCTTATAAAATTAAAATAGCAACACATATATACTAATCAAAAGATAAGAAGTGGTTATGTAGTCCCATGGGACTTCCACCCCACTACTTTTTCTTTTTAATTTTCCTGTATTTTTTTTTCTTCTTCTTTTACTTCTATTCCTTGCTCTTATATACTAAATTTAGCATCATTATTTGAAAAAAAAATACTGCTCTCCTATAAACTTTTGCTTTACTCTATTTAACTTCTCTTCAATATACACTAAAAATATAGATTTAAATGTATGTGCAATTCTACAAATTTGACAATTAATTAGTTCTCAATCTTGGGATGAGGTTCACAAATTTTATAACGTATCACGTGAGTACTTCACGCGGGTACCCGCGTGTAAAGGGTACTAGTTTATGTAATTGAACATATTCAGTTTATATCTATTTTCAGCATATCATTCGGGATCATACTAACAAGCACATTTAAATTAATTGAAGTTTTCAACAATATGTTGATATGTGTAACGTTTTCAATCCACTTAAACTCATTCAAACTTTAAAGTGTTACATAAAATACATTTTCTTTTAGAGTCCGGGAATTAATCAAAAATCTGTGTCGTACTGGAAGTAATTCTTCCAATATAATGAAAATGTCTATTAAGGGTTCAACAAACACTATTGCATATAATTAAGAATATTGGTGAATTATGGAGATTTAGTAGAGGAATATGTGAATTGTGAATGAATTAATGTGAATTCGACCTAATTTGTTAAATGTCCATATAGCACATGTCCCATTTTGTGAAAGAAAAAAATAAATCAACGAAGTGTCAAAATTTGAATATTCATAACTCACGATACCAAAGTGGTAGTAAAAAAAATATAATTTCCATTTCTTTTAGATGTTTTGTTTTTTACTATTACAATTTACAATTACAATTGTTTAACAAATTTTTAATAAATTCATCAAATACTCAATAAGCCTCAAAATAGAGTAAATTATCATTCATAGCGGAGATAGAACCCGTGACCTTTTGAATCCTGAATATCTCAGCTTGCCACTCGGCTAAAAACGATTTGACTATAATGTCCATTTTCTGCATACTGGAAAACATTAGTACCAAATGGAGGGTTCTTAGAACCTCACAAATTATTGAAGAATTAAGGCATGGCCCTTGGGGAAGGAAGATGATATAATTATCGATAACAACATCAATAGCAAATGTTAAACTGAGAGCGGTTATTGTAATATATATTGAGAGTAATTGTGTTATATAAAGAAAGTTTATAAAAATCGATAAACATAATTGCTCTCAATCTAACAATTGTTGCTCTTGATTTAACATCAGTCGGGTCACTATTAAGAAAATTTAGAAGATTATGTTTGGGTTTAGAGTTGTTAGAGTTAGGTATTGGTAAACAGACTAACAGCATGAGAGCTTGTTCCTGGCGTGTCCCTATGTTTAAGTAGCCCACATCCCCTTAATGCCACCCTTTTTCATGCCTAACTTTCAGTTTAACTTTTAATTGACACTCCTTATATATATATGCGAGATTTAGCTACTTACATCAGATTTACATAACGTAATTAAGTTGCTATTTTTACTTGCCTTTTTCTTCTTAATTTGGTGATGAAATTTGGTTATCAAGTTATCTGTTTGGCTGCACTTGTTCTGGTGTATGAGGTATCAGCTACCAAGGGAAGAATCAAAGATGTAGCATTTGATGTGAACTATCAGATTACATGGGGTCATCATCACGCGTTCTTCTTCAATCAACGACGAGAACTTCTGCTCTCCATGGATAATACTTCCGGTCAATACTCTAAACTTAATGTAACCAGTAGTATATGTATCAATGCTGATTTGGGGTTCAATATTTTGTTTGTTTGCATATATATATATATAATATACAGGGGCTGGTTTTGCATCAAAGTTAAGCTATGGTTCAGGGTCGTTTCACATGAGGATTAAGCTACCTAGCCGGGATACCGCTGGAGTTGTTACGGCTTTTTATGTAAGCAGTAGTAGTAGTACATGACAGTTTTTATATATGTTTCCTAATGAACATGAAATTAGTACCTAGTATAAAATGTTTTGGATTCTGATCAATGTGTTCACTAACTGAAATTTGCAGCTGACTACTGGCATGCCAACTCTGCACAATGAGATTGATTTTGAATTCCTAGGCAATAGAGAAGGCAAACCTATCGTACTACAGACGAACGTCTTCGCTAGGGGTGAAGGCAATAGGGAACAGCGGTTTAATCTCTGGTTTGATCCATCTGCAGACTTTCACCGTTACAAAATAGTGTGGAACTCACACCAGATAGTGTAAGTATCCTGTCTGTATGCATGAGTTTACTACTCCCTTCGTCCCACACTAACTTTCAAAACAAGAGGCAGACATGAAACGTAGCATATGTAAATCAGTAAATGATTAATTCGAAAAATGCAGGTTTTATGTGGACGACATCCCTATCAGAATATTTAACAACTGCACTCACCTTGGAGTAGGGTACCCGGCGGAACCCATGCAAATAATGGGGAGCTTATGGGATGGGAGTGATTGGGCAATAAGTGGAGGAATCAATTGGACTTATTCGCCATTCTATGCACGCTTTCGAGATTTTAACGTAGGCGGTTGTGTGCACAGCAACAATTTTCAGGCTTGCGATTCCCGTAGATACTGGTGGAATGAGGAAAAATACTGGAAGTTGGGGAGCAAGAAGCACAAGGCCCTGGAGAATGTGAGAAACAAATACATGACATATGATTACTGTGCAGATGTGCTTAGGCATGATGTTCTTCCCCCAGAGTGTAATGTAAATGTTTAGCATTCGAATGGAATTATCATATTGAGGGTTGTCGTGGATCACGATTTGCTTGGTGTCATGAATATAGACTATACAAACCAGACTTGTATAATTTGGTGTTAGATACCAAATTATACACCAAATGATTTAATTTGCCTTGGCCCCGGACCATGAATATGCAATATTAGGTAACTAGGGATTTTAAGATTCCTTCCCGCACAAACCGTGCTTCAATCACTGCAAACTCTTTGGTACATACCGTTTTGATGAGGGTAAAACATGCTAGGACGTCTTGGTGATTCACCACTTCAAAGTCTTACTAATTTGTTAGACTGAAGGGAAGGCCATGTAGTTCAAGCAAGGGTAATGATCTGTAAGTCAAAGTACTGTAAAACTTCCAAGTGTCCAGGTAGAACCAAGCCATCCAACCTAAGTCCTGCAACCTGAGTCAAATGTTCATAGAGCAGTCTGATATTTCCCAAAATATAGAGTAATAGCTATAAGTGAGTCAGACTCCAAAAATCACATCCCAACCAATCCCTATCTTTACAAAGATCCAGCCTCTTTCAAATGCACATCAATTCAGCTTCTAGTATGGAAGCAGTGCCCAAATACACCTCATGAAAAGCCCCTAAAATCTTCCAGCATCATTTCTAACAATTCCGAGGTATGTTTCACCACATGTCTACCACACACCAGATTAAATTGGTATGAAAATTGTAATATGCCATGCACAAACAACATCAGGTGAAATGACCCAGGATTAAAATCTAGCTAGCAAAAAAAAAAAAAAAAAAAATCTAGCTAGCAAATTTTGATTACCCACACTTTTTCAGCTTCCACATTGTTTAGTAGCACATGTTCTACAGATTCAACATTGTTTAGTGACCAAAATGATTCCTCTGTGTTTCAGAGCTAGTCCACAGGAAGCCAGCCTCTCAAGGCTTTCCACCAGAATATAGAGATTGTAGAAGAGATTCCGGCATGCCAGACAAAAAGTTTTCAGGTTAAGGAAGCTTGGTTCTGATCCCAGCCCAAGCAGATGAAGTCGTGAAGTTTCCATGGGAAGCAAGCTTTCAAACAGGCTGAGATTTATCTAAGAAGGGCACAACAGCTAGCTAAGCTAACATTGTAGCTAGCTGGGTGGGAAGTTGTCTCTCATTGAGTTCCCAGTCCCACCCAAGATTGCTACTATAGTGTTCAACAAGATTTTCATTGTTGTTCTCGGAAGGAGCCTGACTGGCAAGAGGTCCAAGAGGAGACCAATCATCAAGCCAAAACTAAAAAGTAAACCAAACCATTACCAAGATAGTTCTTCCAGAACTGAGTAGCTCCAAGTTCCTGTTGATGACGAAAGCTGTGAATCCAGAATACTAACATAACATTCGGAGGCCAGAATACAAGCCCAACCTTCCATCTACCTTGCAATCTTAAGCTAAAACAAGCCAATTCAGGAAGAAGGGGGTTGTTTGAATCTTTTTTATTTTTTTAACTCAGTGAACAACTAAGATAACTTTACAAATAACAAAAGAGCCAGAATACAAGCTTACTAATGCCTTTCTGAGAATAAAAATCCAGCCAGCTAATAGAGTAATAGACAATACAACAGATAACATGGGCAGACTAAATAAATCTGAATTGCAGCCGACAATTTAACCCGAAACTCAGCCAATAATCTTTCCTGATAAGTGCAAGAGCAAACGACAGAATTAACATCACTACTTTCCTTAACAGAGATAGGCCAAGAAACTGTAGTCTAGAAAGACTCTTGAAAAAATATCCTTACCTGGCAGATGTAAAAAGAAATGAAAAATGCAGCATCTATAAACAACTAAACAGAACCTTTTGACGTAAAACAAGTCCCAGAATTCATCGAGAAGGTTGCCCGTATACCTGAGCATACTTCCATTTTCCCAAGCTTCCTTTTTTTTCTTCTTTTTTCTCTTCGTTTTTTTTTTTCCTTCTTCTCTTTTTTCTTTTCGGTTTTTACATTTTCTTTTCCTGTTTTTCTCTTTTTGTCTTCTAAGTTCTAACTATTATTTTTTCTTTTTTTTGTCCAAAGTCCCCACTTTTGTCCAAGTAATCAAACTTGTCAGCTTCCAAATTTATCATAGACAGTCACTGAACCTCAGCACCCATGAAACTGCAGATATCAAGAACTAGAATCAAATCAACAAAAAAGCTACTGACATACCTTCTATAGAATAAATAAGATGCTATCATTTAGAATGTCTGAGATAAGGAGTACAATGTTTGTCAAAGTAGGTTATGAACCTGAGAGTGATGGGGAGGTCTTGAGGAATGAAAATGGCATTGGTTTTGGTGGCCAAGGGTGAAGTCACAAGGAAATTAGCTGCTTTGTTACCCTCACGACAAATGTATGAATACCAACCTATTTTGTTATGTATTTCAAATGGTCCACGACACAACTTTATAGTGTATGAATATATGTTTAATTGAAAATGCTTGAATATTATTAGTGGCAATAGTATAAGCTTGAATACGAGACAATTAGATGTTGCTTTAACGTAATTTTATATGACGAGACATACAAAATAACTTATTAATTTGTTAATGTAAGATACATTGTTGCACTATCTACTATTATTAAAATAGAACTACCTTGAGGTAGTTATCCACACCAAATCAACTAATTTTGACCAATTCTCCAATTTTGACTTTTATTTACGATAGTTATCTCTTCTCTTCTTTTTTTTCTTTCCCTTACTATCTCCCGATCTCTCTTAATACTTGAAAGAAAACTACCTTGTAGTTAATACATCAAACATTTAATTTTGGTCAACTCTCTTACTTTTTATTTTTTTAATTAAAATATATTATTTTTATTATTTTCTTATTTCTTACTATCTTTCCATTTATACATAAATAGAACTACCTTGAAGTAGTATACACCATGTATAATTCACCGTTAAAACACAACATAAGCATGCGAGTATTCGCGTGCCAATAATACTAGTTTGTATAAATACTAGTTACATATGTTGACAGTTTTCCTCCATATTCTTAAATTCACATGAACCGAAAATACAGTATGGAGAAACTAAATAGAAAAGAACTTGAAAGATTGGAATAAATTGAGAGATATAGGACTTGATTAACACGGTTATAGAAAGACCAATCTTCATCTACTAGATTGATAAATTACTTTTAATTACATATAATCTAAATTTAAAGACCGATAATGTGAATTTATGTACTAATAAGTTCAGAATACTATATCGTGTGTGCAAGTATAATCGTGTACCTCAAAATTTTCAGTTACCTATATTGAATAAAAAATTGAAATCGGTAAAAACTGATAAATTGATTATTTGATTATAACTACTGATGTATCATATTTATACAATATTGTGTAAACTGATTTTGGAAACTTAGGCCCTGTTCAGGTCTTCATAAATCAGGTATTTTAAATTCAATTCAGTTCACGTGCATTTAGTTCAGTTTAGGTTTGGCTAGTTGAAATTTATACTTAAAATAAGTTCAATTCAATTTAGATCTATTCAGTTCATTTAATTTCAGATCAATTAAGTTAGTTCAGAGATTTCAATCACATTGAAGAGTTCTTTATACTATGTATATAAATGAATACATATAAAGTGAATTTAAGTACATATAACCATTAAGTTATTATTAGAGTAATATGAATATAAAATATATAACACATGTTTTTGGTCTGTCCCTAAGATGGTTTATCCCAAAACTTGCTCGTGAATTAATATGACACATGATCTGATTAATGACAGGGCATGGGAGAGAAATATAAGACTGGTATGATCTGGAAAACTTTGTGTGCTAAAATGAGTACCAGACCAAAATATTGTCGAACCCAACCCAAATTGAGCAATACGTTGGCAAACACATGGATTATGTTTCACATATAATAATACACCTCAATATTATTGATAAAATTACGGAAGCTCAACAGTTTTACGAGATTTATGACTCTTTCTTGGATCCAATTACCAAACTCTGAAGAAGAACCCATTAAAAAGAGCAGCTAACTAGTTGCATTGCATACTGTTTAACTGTACAATAGCGAGCAACAGGGAAAGTCAGTACCCGATCATGTCAATTTGGTCAGCTATTTTGATCTTTTCAGAGGGGCAGCAGCTACAATCATCTGGTCGTCTCTCATTCTTTTCATGTTCACACTGATAAAGCTGCATGTAAATCTGCTGAGTGGTGAATTTCCATCATTTCTTCCACTATGACCTTGAAAACACGTGAGATGTATATTGCAATTAGAATATACGTAGAAACTGAACACCGGATCCAACTGTTTGAGCCTTTGAGGGAAAAAGAACAACTTGAATAATGAATCCAGACAGTTGAAGCTTACCAGGAACAACTTCATTAGTTCTTGACCTCTTGATGAATTGAATTGAATCATCCAAGCACAACTTTCTCTTCAGATTCAAGCCAGTAGTTTCATTACAATGACACCGGGCACTAGCATCTACAGGTCCTGAAACCATAATAAATAATTTCAGATAAACTGATAAATCAAATAGGCAATCAGATATACTGAAGCTGCTGAGCAGAAGCTATTATTCTGTTAAAACAATTATAAGAAAAGATAATCACCTGAATTAGTCTCCTTTAACACATCACTGTTAAGCAGCCCGCAATTATCGAGCTGCTGCCTTTTATTATCTCTAGTACTCCCTTGGTCACTTGTTTTGGGATCTTCATTAGCTCCTGGACCATATGATCCTGATGAGTGATGAGTCAAGAGCAAAATGAAGAATCACTTTTTTTTTTGTTTAATACAGCAGAAAAGCTGCAACCCAACCATAAAAACACATCAAAAGTCTTTAACGCAGCAAACAAGCAGACAGAAACAAATTAATCTGATACTACGAAAATCATGAAGTAGACACCAAATAAATTACTCTTTATAATCAGAAGCATATTTCCTGTCAAACTCTGAATGTCTTCAAAAAGCCAAACTAAGTCCATATTGTTCTTTTTCGAACATATCCTAAACATAAAACTTAAATAGTAGAAATTTGGTTGTGATTAGAGATTTTAAGAGCACTATTGAGACAATGGACAGTCAATAATTCAATATGTTACTTCTCCTATAGAAGCTCAACCACAATGTTATCAGCTAATTCAAGAAACAGCATTTTATCAGCACACTCAATAATTAGCACAAATTTAGCAGTAGAAGAGAACAATATTTGGTTATCAATAATTAGCACAAATTTAGCAGTAGAAGAGAACAATATTTGGTTATTAGCACTAAGCTACACGAAGATCGACAATGAAGTGC
>JAYMSL010004601.1:0-10923 GCA_036897195.1 Plantago coronopus | reverse complement strand
CCAACTTGATCACTCATATATTATTTAGTATCGCGTACCAACATGTAGTATACAAAAATAAAATTAGGCCGTGGCATCGCCACGGGTTGGATCTAGTTACTTTATTTATTTTTGTTGTGAATTAAATGATTATATTTATATTAATATAAACGGTTTGATTTCTAATGTTACTTATATAATATGTCTAATCATATACAACATTCTAACTTTCTAAACTCATGTTCTATTACATAAATTTTATTGAACAAAATAAACAAAAAGTGAATCCGTCTATGAAATAAGATAACTCTATATTGTAAATGAAAACAAGTAAATGTTTATCATTAAGAGGGCATTTAGCCGAAGTATTTTGTTGATATAATTTTTTATGAGAGAATCCTGACCTGATGAAGTGGAATAAAGTTGAAGATGAGGATGATTAAATTGAATTGAAAAAAATGTGGAAGTATCATGTAGTATTTGAAAAGGTTTATGGGTGCAAGATCCAAGCGGACTTGGTTTAAATATGAACGTGGTTTATCGTGTTTATTCCGAATATACTCATAATTATAATTATTATTACAATTAATTAACAATTAGGTGATTTAGTTATGTTAAACCTGTTTGTTTCTCTTACAGACTGACAAACCTTGCCTAATTTCCCGTTGAAGCAGCAGCAGCCAGCAGAAACAACACCCGTTGCTTTCCCAACTCTTTCCTTTTCTTTCACCTGCGCCTTACCCCCTATATAAACCTTCCTCCTTCCTTTTCATCTTCACCTTTCTTTCAACGCTTACTCAATTTCACAACAACTTAATTTGTCCTCTTCTTCAATGGAGGGTGTCGATTCTTCCAGGGAATTTGTCAAAGATGTTAAGCGTATCGTAGTAAAGGTAGATTGCATCTCCTTCTTCTTTTCAATTTGCTCAGACCTTATTCTTCTCTTCTGGGGCATTGCCATTCTGCTTGCTTGCTGTTGTCTTTTCTTTATCTTGATTAATAAATTAATTAATGCTAAATGTTTACTGTTCGTTTGAGTTTGTTGTACGAATTGTTGAATCAGTTTGTTGGCATTGAGTTTCAAGTACAGAATGGTCAAAATCATGATTATTGGAGGATTTATGGCTGCTGTTTGTAGTTTTAGAAGCCTCCAAGTTTGCTACTTTGAGGATTAGGAACTCTCTTATCATGTTGGTTTCTCCTCAGTAGACTGGTTGGTTACTGGATAGTAGGCCACATTGCGCCTTTGACTGCTGCATGTGTTCTAGGTAGTCTCCCAGGCATCCGAACCGGATGTAAAAGAATGAACTTTGGGCTAAGCATGGTCATGTGTAATTTAAGGCTACTAATCAATCATATTTTAAATTGCAAAAATCTGCGAACCTGATGTAAAAGGAATGAATTTTGGGCTAAGCATGGTCATGTGTAATTTAAGGCTACAAGTTAGTTAATCCATCCTATTTTAAATTGCAAAAATCTACGAACCGGATATAAAAAGAATGAATTTGGGGCTATGCATGGTCATGTATAATTTATGTTAATGGGTTTGACGAGGGTATATGTTTGCCTTGCATTGAAGTTAGCATGCCACATACACACACACAGCTTTTTAGCATATTTTGTAACATACTGGATTTTTCATACTTCATTTATGCTAGTACTAAATCTGTCATTCTCATCTAATTTAATACTTTCATTACTTAAGGTTGGAACAGCTGTTGTCACTCGAGCTGATGGAAGATTAGCACTTGGAAGATTAGGGGCACTTTGTGAGCAGGTAGAACACAGAATTTTAAACTGCTTGATGGTTATGCATTGCTAAGGTATCTCAAGTTTTTTTTGTTTTTGTTGATATTGATAACGCTCAATTGCATATGCTGTGCAGATTCATGAATTAAATGCTCAGGGATATGAGGTTATATTGGTGACTTCAGGTGCTGTTGGTGTTGGTCGTCAGCGCCTTAGATACAGGAAATTAATACACAGCAGGTTTTGTTTCCTCCTCTGTGGAGGTTTATTATATACTGTATATATTTGTTCTTCTCTTCAGCAAATGCAAATCTTAGAGTTGGTCATACTTATTAGCCTTAATCCCCATCCCTTTATTTTAAACTCGGCTTTTATTGCTTGTATTCAACTGACGATCAACTTAGATTATAAATTAATTAAAAAATTGCAGTCACAAAGAAGAGATTTTACAAGTACTTTGATACTCTAATCAATAAACGGTTAATAACATTAACCTTGTTAATTGCTGTGTTTTTGGCAGCTTCGCTGACCTCCAAAAACCACAGGTGGAACTTGACGGTAAAGCTTGCGCTGCTGTTGGACAAAATGGTCTTATGGCTCTGTATGATGCATTATTCAGCCAGGTAGAATCCTACTTTATTGCCTCTTTGTGATAATATGTTGCTTCTATTTTCTATTGAACTGTAACAATGCTGTTAGCTTGTTTGCCTTGTATCTTGCACTATTAAACCTCCTGACCAAAAATTATAAGCTATTATGTTGCTCTCATGAATATCATTGATGATTTTTTTGCATTACAGTTGGACATGACAGCAGCACAACTTCTAGTTACCGACAGGGATTTCGTAGAATCTGCTTTCAGGAAGCAACTCAGTGAGACTGTTTACAGTTTGCTGTCAATGAAGGTTGTTCCTATATTTAATGAAAATGATGCTGTCAGTACCAGGAGAGCTCCCTATGAGGTTAGCTTATCAACATTACTGCTTCTCGGATTTTCTTTCTTTTCTAGGAATGTTGGGAGAATAGTGCGCAGTTAATTTATAGGCTTGAGTGTGCACATCTGATAATTACTAAGCAGAGAAATCCGGAAAAGTTTCAATATCTTGGAAGTTGGATCCCTTCTGCTTGTCACTGTTTTTCCCTTTACAAAGTTTTAATGTTTCTTGTCTTGACTACATAATACATGTGTAGGCAGTGGCACGTTGTCTTGGTGATTTAAAACTTGAATTTTGGTTGTATCCAACTTTTGTTAGTTTAAGCTTGCATATCTTTACTTGAAGGGCATGATCATATCATTTACGTAAAACATTGTCGTTTGTAGGACTCTTCTGGTATATTTTGGGACAATGACAGCTTAGCAGCTCTGCTAGCACTGGAGCTCAAAGCTGATCTCCTTATTCTACTGAGTGATGTTGATGGCCTTTATAGTGGGCCCCCAAGTGATCCCAACTCTGAGCTTATTCATACATATGTCAAGGAAAGGCATGAAAAAGAGATAACTTTCGGAGATAAGTCACGTGTGGGGAGAGGGGGTATGACTGCAAAAGTAAAAGCTGCTGTGAATGCTGCATATGCTGGAATTCCTGTTGTTATCACCAGGTAAACAGAGTTTGTTTCTGTTTAAACTCCTGTAATGAATGCATATTTAGATAATGTATCGCCTCTTGTTAATGCGTAGAAACATGACAACTGCGCAACTTATTGCTGAAGTATTTACATGTCTATTTGATAGATGTCTTGCACTTTCGTAATGCCATTTTGACTAACTTCAGATAAATAGATTAATTTATCCAATGTGATTTAATATACTGTGATTCAAAATATAAACAGTTTTCTTTATTGTTTTTCTTATTTAACTCTCTTCCTGACACCCTTCGTTCTCTCTCTTTGGATGAAGTGGATTTGCTGCTGACAATATCTTACAAGTGTTGAATGGGAAGCGCATGGGTACACTGTTTCACCGGGATGCGCACAAGTGGGTTCCACAGGGACACTCTAGTGCTCGTGAAATGGCTATAGCGGCTAGAGAAAGTTCGAGAAAGCTACAAGTAATCATTTGCAATATCTATATTTATTTTTGCATGTTGTAGAAACTAGAAACAAATAAAAATTGTAACTGGCGCATCTTAATATGTCTGCTTTTCAGGCCATGTCTTCAGAAGAAAGAAGCAAAATTCTCTTGAATGTAGCCGATGCACTGGAAGCAAGTGAAAAGCTGATACTTTCTGAAAATGAGGCTGATGTTGCTGAAGCACAGCAGGCTGGATATGAAAAATCCTTGGTATCTAGGTTGGTTTTGAAGCCTGGGAAGGTAAGAGACATATTAAACTATTAGTGGTTGTTCGCTTGAAGTTGTTATCACATGATTTTTGTCTCTCTTTATGAATAGTTAAAATCATTACAGGTTTCTAGTCTTGCAAAAGCCGTTCGTGTGCTTGCCAAAATGGAGGAGCCAATTGGTCGAGTGTTGAAGAAAACAGAGGTATGGATTATGGAAATCTTTCCTGCACTCCATTTGTATTATGCTTGTTTCTTATGATTAAGTTGAAGATTAGTCATTGAGAAAAGGAAAGAAGACAGAGGCTGTATAAACTGTGATCTTTGAAGCAAGTTCCAAAAATGTATTCCCTTTTTCACGTTTGGATTTACGGACATTATTTTCTTGCCAATATTTCTGCAGCTTTCAGAAGGACTTGTATTGGATAAGACGTCATCTCCCTTGGGTGTTCTTTTGATAATTTTTGAATCTCGGCCTGAGGCACTAGTCCAGGTATCTATGTTAACTGCATTGACATGCACTTTGGTTCTGAGAATTATGTTTATGTACTCAAAACTTTGTACCAACATATTGAATATGTCATTCTTATTTAAGAATTTAGAGCAACATGACAACCACAGTTATCTTGTACTTGTGATAGATGTAATGACAAATATTCTTGAATCTTTTATGCACGAACTGATGACCTCTTCTCATTTAACAGATAGCTTCATTAGCTATCCGTAGTGGGAACGGGCTCCTGCTAAAAGGAGGAAAAGAGGCTAGACGGTCAAATGCGATTCTGCATAAGGTTATTTTCATGTTAACAATGAATTACTTGAGTCTTTTAACCTAGCATTCCATTACATATTTGTACCATTCTTCACTACTTCTGACTTTGTCATATCTTCTATTCTTCTCTCATTAATTTAGGTTATAATTTCCGCCATTCCTAAAAGTGTTGGAGAAGGACTTATTGGACTTGTGACTACCAGGGAAGAGATCCCTGAATTGCTAAAGGTAGGATGGAATTATGCGGTTGTTTGCTATGGCAAAAGATAACTATTTTACATGATCAGTCCATCTGGCATGAGTTTGACTCGAACTGCTTTTAATAATTAATTTATTACCTTTTATTTTGTATTGTGAAGTTGGACGACGTAATTGATCTTGTGATTCCAAGAGGCAGCAATAAACTTGTTTCTCAAATTAAGGCCTCAACAAAGATTCCTGTCCTTGGGCATGCTGGTAAGATGCGAATTTGTACCTTGGATAATTAAGATCTTTATTATACTTGTTTGTCCCAGTTTTACCCAATCATGCGTTCTATATATTTGTGATTGAAAACCTCTCGGGTTGTGCAGATGGAATATGTCATGTTTATGTAGATAAGTCTGCTAATATGGATATGGCTAAGCAGATTGTTTTGGATGCAAAAATAGACTATCCTGCTGCCTGCAATGCAATGGTGTGTTTCGTTTTCTCAAATTTAATGCTTGCCATTCTTACATGATCCAACCCATTAAAACCTACTTCTATTTCTTCAGGAAACATTGCTTGTTCACAAGGACTTGGCCGAGAGTGGAGTACTGAGAGAACTAATTATGGAACTTCAAATGAAAGGTTTGATATCTGTTGACCACTTGACCCGTCCCATTCCCCTGGAAAAAAAAAACAATTAAAAAAGGGAAACTGAAATCTTGTTCCGATAATTCTCAATGATATAGTTACCTCATTGAGACCATAAATGGCAGTGAAGCAGGACATGACTCTATTCGCCTTGTGGTTTTAAACATAGAAAACATGCTGCACTTCCGGAAATTCACTCTCAATTTTTCCGTAGTATTCTTTGTTGTGAAATCGTTTCTCCAGTGATGGGATTATTTATTTGAGTAACAATATTGTTTTCAGCTTGGTAAACAAAAAATGGGGTGTGGGCCTATAATGTATGACGTATCACCAAAATTCCCAGATTGGTGTAGTAATGTGGAAAACTCTCTTGGAATAATTGTATAGCGATATTCAAATGTTTCAGGCGTTTCATTATTTGCTGGACCTCGAGCAAGTCCTTTACTGAGTATACCAGAGGCACATTCTTTGCACCATGAATATAGTTCTCTAGCTTGCACTGTTGAAATTGTCGATGATGTAAATGCTGCCATTGATCATATACACCGGCACGGAAGGCACGTGAAATCCTCTTGAGTTTTCGTTTTATTTTCCCTATTAACTGTCTTCCACAATTAGTTGTGCATTATAACAACTCATTTTCTTTCTGAATGCCAGTGCACATACAGACACAATCATAACCGAAGATCAGGAAGTGGCTGAAGTATTTTTGGGTCAAGTTGACAGGTAATTCATGGTTGACTGTCTTAGCATATAATGCGGGATAATGAGCTGCTAGTAAGAACTGATTAATATATTGCATAACTGCCACTGATCCTAAACATTTTCAGTGCTGCTGTGTTTCACAATGCAAGTACAAGATTCAGTGATGGCTTCCGCTTTGGCTTGGGTGCAGAGGTATGCTCTGCCTATATCTAGCTGACTATACTCAGTCCGACTGTTATTTCAGTATTATTAAATTTACTTATGTTGGCCGAGAACAGGTGGGCGTTAGTACAGGGCGGATACATGCCCGTGGTCCTGTAGGTGTCGAAGGGTTGCTTACAACACGGTGGCTCGCAAGAGGAAGTGGACATGTGGTGAATGGGGACAAAGACATTGTGTACACCCACAAGGACTTGAGCCTGCAAGAAGCTTGACCTGATTTGTATGTCAGCTAGCTGCTCCTGCTGCATATTGTATCATCATCATCATAATCCCTACACTAACCGTTGCTTGCGCAGTGTATTATTAGCATCTGTATTATCTTCGTTTTTTTTTTCCACCTTATTTTGACAGAATGGATTGGATACTTGTTGCTGCAGTTTTTTTTACCCTAATAAAGTAATAATAATATGTAATCTATGAGTTTTAATAAAGTGTTTGAGGTTTAGAAATTAGAAGCATCATCATTGTCTCTCTTTTATCTGTTCTCTTTGGTTTGGCCAAAATGGAAAGTTTAGATGAAAATCTCAATTTCAACCATGTCATTCACTCCAATGTATTCTCAAAAAAAAAAAAAAAAGAGTCTCACCCCAATGTACGTTTTGTTTTTTTACCGTAGTTATATCGTTGAGGATAATACCCGACATTTATTGATATATATGATATACTCAAGAATAAATATAATATAGATCGGGGTTATGTCGCATGATTTTGTTAAACTAGAAAGTAGGGCTGACCACAAACGGACCTAATCTCATTCACCACCACATTCTTTAGACAATTTCACTTTCTTTTGTACAAATCCCATTCAACCTAGATTACTGCATAATTCAATACCTAATATTAGTATTACAGTATTACTTCTAGATTACTGCGGGGTGATATATACATGTCATACACAAATTAACACATGACACTTTGTCTTCAATCGATCAGGCACAATTTTTTTTGTTTATTGGGTGGTTACCTAATGTAAAGCTGCTCCAAGGTACACACGTATTATTTTGGAAATTTTCCGGATACATTTTCAAAAATAAATGTGCAACTTATATTGGTATAAGTAATCTTCTCGATTCATTTAAGTTACGTGAAACATTGTGTTACGACTTGCGATATGCTCCCTCTGTCCCAATACAAGTTAGGAGTACTTTTTTTTTTCCGATCCACAACTTTCGACTTTGACTACAGATTATTATATTATGAACATTTATGATCTATATTTACATAATCTAATTAAACTATATTATGAACATTTATGATTTATATTTACATAACATAATATTTTTGGACCTTTTTATGATTTTTTTTTTTGAAGAGGCAAATCTATTCTAATCCTACTCCTACACTAACCCAATACCAACTCCCACGCCAATACCAACCTTATATCACCAAATAAATCTCCACCCTCGGGAATCGAACACGGGACCTCTCACCATTACACCCTGCACCTTACCGCTGCACATGAATATAGACTGAGCAATTTTTGGGAAAAACATAATTTTACGAAAAACGTTTAAAACGGAACATTAATATACTAAAATAAGTTTTAATAGCACTGATACATTTTGTTTTTCATAAAATCATGTTTTTCTCAAAACTTTATATTATTATTTAAGAGTAATTTACAGTGAAAAAATGTTCATCCAAAAAAATTGAAAAGAGGTAGCTTGGACTCAAACCAATATTAAGACTTTATGCCAGTACCATTATCAGTTATTAGTACATTTTATTTATGTATTAAAACCTGAAACCGGAAGTTATGTGAAGCACAGGTTAAATTAAGTCGGGTTTAGCCCGGTCAAATAGTGGAAAGCTCAAAGCATGAAGAACGAAGAAACAGAGCTGGCCGGAAAGGAAGAAGAAGAAGAAGAGAAGCTAGCTTCACTCATCCAAAAATGTCCCAACTTGAGACTTGTTTCCCAAATTCACGCCCACATTCTTACCAATCCACTCTTCTCTACCTCTACCGTCTCCTTTGCCCTCTCCAAAATCCTCTGTTTCGCCGCCTACCGAAACATCCACTACGCCAAGTCCCTGCTCTACCAGATTCCAAAACCCACGATTTTCGCTTATAACACGCTCATGAGGGGATTCCTTGCTCTTAACAAGCCATCTCCAGAGCCCATTTTGTTATTTAAGCAATTGGTCCAGAAAAAGTACCCAATTGCAAACACCTTTACTCTGTCTTTTGTGCTAAAATGCTGTTCGGTTTTGCCAGCTGTTTTGGAAGGTGAACAGGTGCACAAGCATGTGATAGCATCTGGGTTCGGTGGGAATTTGTTTGTTCAGACTTCTTTGTTGAATTTTTATACTAAATGTGAAGAGATTGAGTTGGGGCAGAAGGTGTTCGATGAAATGTCTGAGAGGACTGTGGTTTCGTGGAGTGCGATTATTGGGGGTTATTCGAGGGTGGGGATGGTGAATGAGGCTTTGGGATCGTTTCGGGAGATGCAGAGAGGTGGCTTTGAACCAGACGAGGTGACTATAGTGAGTGTGATTACGGTGTGTGCTATGTCCGGTGCGTTGAATTTGGGGAGTTGGCTGCATAAATTTATAGATAGGAAAGGGATCAAGAATAATCTTCACGTGAGTACTGCGCTTGTTAGTATGTATGCCAGGTCTGGGTGCATTGAGAAGGCAAAGGAAGTTTTTGATGCAATGCCATTTAAGGATGGTAAGGCTTGGAGCTCAATGATTGTTGGATTCGCTATGCATGGTCTTGCAGTAGAGGCTTTGCAAACTTTTGCGGATATGGGAGAAGCTAAGGTATTGAAATGAACACTGATTAGAGTATGTGTAGCAACATAAGAGTGCTTCTTATTATTGCAGGGTTAATATAAGCAACTAGATTCCGTATCTCTCTACAAGTTCGAACTTTTATATAAGATGGAATTCTTTCACTTATTTTAGCTGGTATTTTGGATTTTCGTAGACTCTATTATTAGATATCCTTGTGAATTGTGACCCAAAACAAAAGGTCTGCATATGCTTTTGTATGTTGGGAATTCAGTCATGTTCATACATACTTTATCACCATCAATGTTCATGATTTTTCGAAAACATGGTCCTGGTAAACATATTGACTAATATCGTTCAACCCTACATGGCCTGACGACTAAGGCTAGGTGGACCTGTCGAGAAATGGTATCCCCGATTTGGACTTTTCATACTTTCTGATGAATATAAGTAGATGTTATGATTGTTAATACGCAGGTTATGTGAGGAATTTTATGTCATGAGGGACAGTGTTCATGGAAGTGGCTTGGTTTCATGGGTGCTTAAATAGAAAACCTTAATAACACTGTTTTAATTTTCTAAAGTGGTTCTTTTACTTTTCTGTGCATTGTCACTGCTTCATTTCGTTAAGTGCTACTAAAGAATACTTTGGGAAGAATAGAGTGCCATGTAATCACTCAGTTGCTTGTTTGTGTAGATCTTATCTTTTTGAGATGATTCATGTACCTGGATTTGGAAGCCAAGTGTTAGCCAGTTATTCTCCTGTTCGTTTCTAGATTGTCGGTAGGGTTAATTTGGTCTATATAAGTGTTGTAATTTTATGTTATATGGAATGAAATCTTATGTCTCTCCAAAAGAATAAGAGAGAATGTTTGTGATCTTAATTTTTCCTTGCATAAATTGTAATTCACACTATTTTGTATAATGCCAGGTTGAACCAGATCATTTGACACTTATTGGTGTACTATCGGCATGTGCTCATTGTGGTCTTGTTTCCGAAGGGAGAAAGTATTGGTCTATCATGCTCCAATGGGGGATGGAACCATCTATGGAGCATTATTGCTGTATGGTTGATCTATTTTGTCGAGCCAATCTGCTACATGAAGCTTTTGAATTTATCCAAAGTATGCCTATTGACCCAACTCCAACTATATGGCGCATGTTGCTAGTGAGTTGCAAGAAGAAGAGGATGTTACGTATAGGTGAAACCATTGCAGAGAAGCTACTTCAGTTAGAGCCATTTAATGCAGAAAATTATATATTACTCTCGGGCTTATATGCTTCAAGTTCTGATTGGGTGAAGATGAGCTATGTGAGGAGAGAAATGAGGCAGAGGGATATTCGTGCCATGCCGGGCTGTAGTTCCATTGAGATCAATGGCCACGTCCACGACTTTGGAAAGGGCAGTTGGTCCCACCCAGAAGGGATGCTTATAAGAAACTTGTTAAGCCAAGTGGCTGAGAGAGTGAGTGAAGTAAGGCAGGAGCCATGGATTGCTACTCTGTTGCAGGATATTAGTAATGTAGAGAAGCAGACTGGTATTTGGGAGCACAGTGAAAGGTTAGCTATTGGTTATGGTCTGTTAAAGACTAGAGCACCCACAGTTATTAGAGTAGTCAAGAACCTTAGAGTTTGTGTAGACTGCCATG
>JAYMSL010004600.1:0-10924 GCA_036897195.1 Plantago coronopus | reverse complement strand
TGCTTGCTTTTTTTATGCAAATCCCATAAAAAATCTTTTGGTAATTTTTTCAAATTTTGGTAAATTTTGAAAGGGGGAAAAAAAGGAGTAAAAGGAAGAAGGGAAAGAAGGGAAAACAAGAGAACCGGGCCCGGCTGGCTGGGGCATGGTGGGCGCGTGGCAGGAACGCGCCAGCACCAAAAAAAAAAAAAAAAAAAAGCAGGCGCGTGCGGTGCACGCGCCTGCATGAAAAAATAAAAAAAAATTGCAAAACGTTTCGTCGCCCAGCGACGAAACTTGCATGTGACCTGGTTCATGGTTGGCCATGAACCAGGCCATAACACAACATTAAAGTGGTTCATGGAGGTGAACCACCTCCATGAACCACCTCCATGAACCACACCACAACACCCAGCCTTAGCTAGCTGTCACTTGTCGTCAAATATATGAACCAAATTTAATATATTTTGTAATAACTTATAACATAGGAGTAAATCAATTTATTTCCTTGTTGAAATTTGATGATTAAGGTTTATTTGAGGTATTATGAATTGCGAGTCGACTTGCTGTCTCTTGACTATTGCGACTTGCGAGTCAACTATCAACCTTTTAAGTATTTAATTGATGCGCGAGTGTATAATTTATCGGGTCAAAAGAGTTTCGGTGGTACAGTATTACATTTTTGGTTCATAACCAATTTATCACCGAAAGGCCTTTGCAAATGGGAAAGAATTAGGTTTCAGCCCATGAGCGGTTTTCTTGGGAAAGAATTAGGTTTTGACCGATAACCGGTTTTCAATCAAGGAAAGGCAGGGGAAAGAACGTTGTAGCCTATATATAACGGGTTATATATAGGCCACAACTTTTGAGACTAAGTTTTGATACAAAATCGATACAAAGTGATACAAAACTGATAAAATTGATACAAAATTGATAAAAAATTGATTTGAACTATAATACTGATGACCCGCGAGTTATAAGTATGGACCTTATGATCCGTGAATTTTATATATATTTGGTACTCAATTTGTATCTGTATCAATTTGTATGAGATTGTATCAGATTTTTATCCATAACTGAATCTTTTTTTTTTTTTTATCTTTGCTATAGATGTTATCTCCCAAGATCACCTTAAATAAAAATTAAAGTAATTAGATTTTAGCTTATAACCGATTTTCTTTGAATCAACGAAATATATAACTAAAATGAAAAAGTAAATAAATCATGCGGTGAACGTGGATCGAACACGTGACCTTCAGATCTTCAGTCTGACGCTCTCCCAACTGAGCTATCCCCGCTTGATAATTATTGTATATACTTTACAAATATGTATATATAATGCTTTTGTGTATTAATTTGCTTGGTTAATGTTAAGTGACACATCTGTTTATGGAAGGACCAGATAACTAAATAAAAGCTTCTACAACTAATACTAATTAAATGTTTGAAATTAGTTAGGCCATCTACAATGGATGGCCAAAAAGGTTGGTCGCGCCCGCGACCAGTAGTGATCACCCTAGTGGGAGGTTGCGACGACCAACGATTGGTCGGCCGGGACTGGCCCCTAGAACCAATGGTTTTGTGACAAGTGTCACTCCTTTAAAAACAAATAATTTGAAATACCACTTTTAAAAAAATACGAAAATTGTACATCGAAATCTACAAATAGAGACCATTTTGTTTCTCAAAATTGGAAAACACTCTTTTAATCTGAAATAATTATTTTTTGGGATCGCGACATTTCATTATTATATGACCAACACTATCATATTTGAAAAAAATGGGTCACCAATTTACAACTGCTACCAGTTCTGGTTGTAGCATCATGTCACTCCGAAATCATCCTTCTCACAAACCCCATCATCTTCACGTAAACCTTAATCCCTATGATAATGGCGAGTCAGCGTTGCACTGAAAGGCAACGTGCGACCTGTGAGGCTTTGATGATGTGTGACAATGTATTATCGTGGATTACTAGAATTCTTAAATAACACACTCCTCTAATTCACAGTGAGTCAAGTTCGCCAGAATTGTTTCAAAATTCTGTCACAATCGGGCTCCTCATTCCAGCGGCGTAAAGTCGATTCCTCAGCTGAATAGGACATGATCTGACCCATTGCGAAGACTACGCGCGGGCACATGGTCAGATAATTTAGGGGCCCAAAGTTTTGTTGTAATGTCAATTTTGTGCACTTTTCACATACAATGTCGTACTACTTTCTCAATTAATGTTGTGCAATTTTACGTATTCACTAATACATGAGTCAATGTTACGTTTGAGATAAAGTTTGATCCACAAGCACCATAACTGTTACTGAAAACATGAGGTGTTTTACTAATAACCTCATGAGAATGAACAATGGATTTAATAGAATTTGTGGAATGAAGATAGTTGAGCAAGATTATTTATGCAAATTATTCAAACAAAATTGGCATGCATTCAATTACTTTATACGCGTCTTTTATGGGCTTATATATCGTGAAATATTCAAATGTAAAGCAATACACACAGCTTATTTTCATATCTCGTAGAAATGTTATATGATCATAAACAAAAATAATGTCTGATCATACCAACACCTACTCATGATCTTCTCTTGACCTGGAAAACATTGCATTTGAACATTTGAATGTTCCTGCTACGCACGGGGAGGAGGAGGAGGATGATATCGTCAACATTATAGTGTTTGACATGGAGTTGGAGGAGGAGCCCGATGTTGTTCCGTTGTTTCAAGCTCATCCACTTCCCGAGGATGGAGAAATAAATGCTGGGAATATAGTACAACAAGCTCTCCCATCTCCCCTGCCTTCTTCCGGACATGGGGAAATTCATGTTGAACCTCTCAACCATGAAACAACCCATGCTGTCTGAATCGAGCATGATACTATGCAAAACGTCCAAAATAGCTCGGGATTAGATATGCCGGCTTGGCTGAACCCACGGTTCCTTATTGTGGCTGTGAGTGTGACTATGGCACTATTCTCAACGATACTATTTTTCAAACTACTACCCCACAAACACAAACATAAACCTAGTACTACTTGTGCACTATCATTCTCCGTTTCAAAATATCCAGACATCGTGTCTACTCTTGCTACAACCCCTAGTAGCAGCCATGTTTTCGTATGTATTTTACTTGGCACGGGTGTATACAATGAAATCATAACCATCGGTCTGGACAAGAGGAATATCTTCTTTAAGGGACAAGGAGTTAGTCAAACAGTCATCTCATCGAGCAATGATAGTACATTGTGTAAGTTACTGATTAATTTCGCATAATCTTCATTAAAGCCTTCTTTCTATTTGCACTTCAATAATTATTGTTCGTGCAGTTATTATGGGAGATATCGTTTCTCTCTAAAAACCCTAAAAACCCTAGAAGCCTCCCCAACCGCGGCCGGAGCAGTATGCTCTTATTGACTACTTTCCTTTTGTTTCTGTAGTTAGATATCGTTTCTTCCAATAAACCATGGTTTTGGTGGTTTGGGACTGCCGATGGTAGTGAACGGAGGAGGGTGCGACGCTGCGACTCAGTGGTAAGATGTGCGACTGGATGGATGTGCGGCTTAATGGTGAGATGTGCGATTGAGTGGCTCGATGAGATGGCTCAACAGTGAAGTCGGTTTTGGGATCAAACAGGTTTTATTTGCTAATTTCGTTGGTTGAGTCTTGGTTAGGTCTGGAGTCTTTGTCATCTATGTAATTGCTCTCGAGTATATCTTATGCTCTTTTCTTATTAATGAAAAATTTTACCGTTTCCAAAAAAAAAATTATGGGAGAAAAAATTTCAGCACAAGACTTGACCGTGATAAACATTAACGGAGATACAGGTGTTGCAATAGAAAATTGAGGGCAAAAGACAAGCTTACTCCGTTGCAACATTAGCATTTAGCGGTACCAGAAAAGCTATACATATTAGAGGACGGAGTCAGTTCTACCGTAGTTGTGATATCTACGGTAGTAACTACCCTGTCACTGGATATGGTACACGTATTTCCAAAAGTGCAACTTTTACGACCAGACATACATCACTGAATGAAGACACGCTCATATTTGTTGGAAAGACCCCAAATTATTTGCATCTTGCGTGGGAGTTCGTCTTTGAGAAATGCAACTTTCGGGCCATCAGCGGATCAACCACATTCTTGGGCGGAATGTTAGGAAGCCGTGCACGATTTGTAGTACTGCAATCCTTGCTTGATAAGATGATCACAAGATATGTAGACCCCGTGCAACCAAGTGACCCCTACATTGTTGTGTTTGATAACAGAGGCGTGACATTTAATGAAGCCTAGTACAAAACTAGTACTTTTGTACTAGGTTTATCAAAAAAAAAAAAAGGTTCCATCATAGTACTTGATGAAAATTCTGCTTCAAAATTTTCCTTGAGAAATATCTTCACTATTTTGGATTGGATAAGCGATGACATTGATCACGACTTGGATTTAGAGGCTCTCTAGAAGTTATTAGATTTTGTTGCTTTTTGTCATTTAAATGATTGACGTGTTAATTAAGTTTTAATAAAATACGTGATAGAACAATCTCATGTATTTCTTTAGATAGCATGTATTTATCTAAATGGCTATTATAATTGTTATTATTCATTTTCTATGTGGCTGCCCTAGAGTACCCGAACATGTCTCCATTAAACTACTAGAATACGTGTCACGTGCTAGCGTAATTATGGAAGATTGGACATGAAAACACTAGATTTAACATATGAAAAAGGCGATAAATGATAGTAGTGAGGAATTATTTCTCAGCTTCCAAGATTTCCACACCCTTTTGGTTTGAGGCACAACAACTTTTGGAAACCACAAAGAGGTGACTCGAACTCCCAACCTTTGATGTAAATCGTTTTACCAATTGAACTGCGTTTCATTATTGCACCATCAGGCTTAATGAAAGAGCTAATATTTCCAACTTTAGACTATTATCAAACAAGCTCCGAGGAGGGAGGAAGAAAGCAATTAACAAAGTTACCGACAGTGGGTAATTGAATTCAAAGCCTGCAATCTAGCTAGAAAGCATAATTAGAGATTGGCTGGAAAGAATAAATTGGGGGTTCAATCGGCAGCTCAATCGATCGACGCAGATATTGTTAACAGAACCACGGCTCATGGGCAGATATCTTCAAGCTCGTTGCCATCCACACATAGAACAACGATACTGTATAACAGAACAAGGATACGCGCGCCAATGGATTGAGTATCCATTCTGTATACAAAATTCTACCAATTTCTTGTTATAAATGGCTCTCTTTTTTCTGCTTACGACGGCTTCTGGAGGAGGAGAGGGAGGGGATATAAAGAAGAAGATATCAATAATATTGATAATAACATACTACTTCAAAGATATGCTTTCTAAACTATATTCTGGAAAAAAATCACTTATTAATTTTGGTAAAGAAAGTATATGTCAAGGTCCTTTGGCAGAATTATCAAAACTCAAAACATTTACCAATTGTGGATCTGGTGTGTCCATCAACATTAAGCTAGCTTGACTCATCCTGGTTTTGGTTTTAGACCACATGCACTTCTAACTTCTAAATTCAAAATTCAAATAGCTAGGCTTCCTACTCACTCACTGTTGTAGATAAATCTAAGCATAGCTGCTTGATGTCGAAAACAATCTCAGTTAAATGAATCGTGCTTCCCTAGCTTTGAAAATATCAGAATTACGAGCTTCCCAGATCGTCCAAATTGCAGCGGTAAAGATCCAGTGCTAGCCGGTTAGGGAGAATTGAGCAGGTATGTTCTGTACTTCTTGATGATGTTTGATTTCTATGACTAATCAATTGTTTTGAGTTCTAATGCAACAGATGATGTTTTAATGATCAAAAGAAAAAAAAAGTATTATTGAGCTTATAAGAGAATATCAGGCCATCTACTCTTTTATTATATTCTTATTCTTACAGCGTATGGAAATACATATCAAACTATACATAGTACCATGTAGTAGTACTCTTTTATTCTTATTCTTACAGTGTATGGACAATACATGTCAAACTATGTAGTAGAACTCGTTTTACTCTTATGCTATTTGTATCCCAACAATGATGACCTGACAGTAGAACTTTTTTCACATCTGCAGTTACAACCTTCCAAGTTCAATTGAAACATGTTCAGTTTGGGATCCTTGAACAGGCTTCTCATCAGTTTCGGGGGCGATAACAACTGAAATTTCTGAATCTTTTTCCAGGGTGGCTCGCCATGCCTCAAGGTAAACTGTTTTATCAAGATCCAAGCTTGGCCACTTTCGCTGCTCAACACACCGGATGATTTCCTCACTTTTGCCAAAAAGAATAGCTGCGTCTCTTATACTTGCCCGGCTCTTTTCAATGTTGTTCCTGTTACACTTGGTAATGATTGCATCTGCTAGATTTGTAAAGCAGGCAGCGAGTATGTCTGAGATCATGATAGTTAACCAATCGAACATCTGCTCATCAGTTTGTCTTCTGGTACCCTCGGTACCACTATTCTCAGATAGCAATAGAGTTTGACAGATCCTGTACATTGAATTAGCAGCAATGACTGTACCAGGCCATTTCGAAGGAGTTTTACTGTTCATGGCACTTTTATTCGTCTTGTTGATAGTTTCCGCTGCTGCATCCGAGAGCTTCTGAATGCCCATCCGGATAATCTCCTTGCCTTGCCACTTTTGGTATAGCTCAAGATCAACCCAAACAAGATCTGCTGCATCCCTCACGCTTGTCAGCTCACCATCTATATCCATGATTTTTTCAATAAGCTTCACAAGTTGCAGGCCCTCGCTAACTCCAATCATCAATTCTTGAATTTGATCGTCTGGGATGTTTGGAAGTGCAACTGCTATACAGGTCAGACTCACCACTGAAATAGACCAGCAAACTCGAGGTTCTTCAACTTGTGTGCCTGCAACTTCACTACTACCGGATGCTGCTACCGCGTGGAAGTTTTCAGACTTGCCAAGAAGTTCCTTCACTTGGTTGGGTTGTCGCTGTTTACCGTGTTGGATTAGCTTATCAAGCTCATTGCAGATACCTGCAATAGTTTTTCTAGGCAACTGAGGTTCACCTTCAAGATAAAGTGCATACTCGCAGAAATCGTCTGTTGCTCTGGGACTTCCAGATTCCGATTGGGTTGCTAACACCTTTAGCTTATTGATGTAGCTTAGGAGCATGAAAGCTGGAGCCATACACTTCCCAGAAATGATGAGAACTAACTTGTTAGTGAGAATTATCAGAACTTGAATTATTATGCAGACACGCAAAAGAAATCTTTTCGAGGCATGAAGAAACTTTTTGAAGTTGAGGTGACGAATTGGTAAAGGCAATGGCCTTTCTCTCCAATCTACCAGTGTCTGAGTCCAATAATCTTCAATTTTCATTTCTTCTTTAAAGCTTTTGGGCTTTGACCTTGATCTCTTAAAGCGGACTGCAACAAGCCACCGTGATACAGGAGCGATAGTGGCAATTATCACTCCGACAATCTGGGTGTACAATATCCATTGGATCGACCACTTATAGACCGGGTTAATTGGATCAATATCATAATTAAATATTAATAGATAAATAATTTCTGCCAAACCTAAGGCAAGTAATAAACACATGAAACCTGGGATAACACTAAACGCAGATCGAACCATCACAAACTGTGGACTTCCCGTTTCTGCCATCACCCAGTATTGCTTCAACACTGTGTTCAGTTCATCGGCAGTAAATTTCCCGCACTCCGCTGTTCTTTCATTAACCGTGTTTTGCATTTCATTGAATTTGGCTTCCATGATCCCTTTGGTGGTCAGAACCACGATGGCCAATGAGCATACCAGTACGAGCATGATGACCATAAAGACAATAGCGGTACACTTCTCAATGGGGAAGATAGATTCTATTCCCCCTTTGATTGCCTGAATACCGTGGATCAAGACATTTACAGCAATTGTAATGACAAGAATGCCTAAAGCAATTAAGTTGAGCAGAATTTCGCTGATGGTCATAGATGCCACAGATATCATGAAATTAGCAATAGCACTTGTTATCAACATAAGACTGCTAATAACAGTGATGTCATCTTGAACTCCGAGCAAAATAGTGGAAAGATCCACAGTGAGCTTCATTGCCACTGCTAACAGAGTTAATGAAGTGGCATTGAGAGAGAAGTAGTAACACGGAAACCAGAACCTTTTCATCTTGATGGCGATAAGGGCATCTGCTGCCATTGCAATTGTGCATACTAGGGAAGCTGCAGCAATATACATGCCTATCCATGGCATTGGAGCATCGAGTTCCTCCTGTGCTAGCTGTTTAGAGTCGAGGTAGCATCCCATAAAAAACAAGATGGTTTCGTTGATTGGTTTATTGCAAGAATATGGAATTAATGTATCAGATGAAGACATGGTATTGCGTAAGGAGATTCTTGCCAAAAGGAGAATATGTTAATGTTTTGAAGTAGTGATGAAAAGACTTGTAAACAATATTAACATATTTATAACCCCACATTTTTAATTACGGAAAGAAAATGTCAACAACAAATTAACACATCTTTTCCAACTTAAAAATCATGACTAATACATTTTCAAGTTTTGAAAATTGCCTTGCGATTCTGTAGTGTACCTTGAGACTCAAATACGTATTAACTGAAGGAAAATATACAGGTAATGTTATGATTGAGTGGTCTGGCATACAAGGACCATCCTACTATTAAATGCATGACTTGCATTATACAATGTTTACCGAGTCTTTTTAGAGCCTGCACGTATAATTTCGTGGAAAAAAAACAGATCTTTACATATTGCTATGATATAAAATTTGGCTACTCATAAAATTTAATCGTCATATGTTTCCTTAATATGTGTAAATTCAACAGGACTTCGAATTTTCGCTCAACTTAATTCAAGAACAATGAGAGCGTACACTTTTAGGTGAATGGGGATGTCATTTTAATTTAGATCACAACTTGTTCTTGTAGAGTTGTAGTGACCTACTAATTCGACTAAGTCTTAGTAAAAGTACTGTTTATGTTACTTTGATTTGAAGATTTCAAAGCGTTGAGAAATTACATTCTCTCCATTATGGATTCTTCACTGCCAGAGTCAAGTTGTGAGGATTAATGTACAAATTCTGGAAATTCTCTTGCCATTTAGGGGGTGAATAGTTTTGGTAACTTGGTATACTGAGGGAGGTATGTATGACTCTCTTCAATTAAATTATGAGAATAAATCAACACGTAACTAGCTAGCCAGGTGATGTGATTCGTCGTGTGTACGCGTTACACTGTCATATCAGAACAGTACTGTAATTAATCTATCTATTGATGAGCTAATTCTGCTGACCTACACTGCTAAGATTCATATATAGTTGCAAGAATAATGAAGGAATACTGTTTGATTTATGAATTAGCTGCATACAAAGTAGGAACCCGAAGCAAACTATCTATAAGCTAAACTCTGTCGATCTACTCTGCTAAAATTGAAATTACAGAAGGTAATTACAACGAAATCTAACAAGGACTGGAAACACCAGATTGCTGATGAGATAACAAATGGAAGTTTAGATCTTCTGGGATTGGTGAATAGGGTGAGAAACCCTAATCTCGTACATTTGGGGATTTTGAATTATGCTGCTGCTGTAAGTCGTTTTCTTCGTTCTTTGGTGCGTTTTGTGTTGGCGCTCTGGAGGGCGACTTGGTGTTCTAAGTACACGCTCTTTGATGGACGAGTTAGTCCGAACTATTACCTCTTGCTAAAATTGAAATTACAGAAGGTAATTACAACGAAATCTAACAAGGAATGGAAACCCCAGGTTACTCGTGAGTTAACAATTTACAAATGGAAGTTTTCTGGTATTGGTGAATACTGAATAGGGTGAGAAACCCTAATTTCGTACATTTGGGGATTTTCGATTTATGCTGCTGCTGTAAGTCGTTTTGTTTGTTCTTTGGTGTCGTTCTGCCTTGGCGCTCTGGAGGCGACTTGGTTTTCTGAGTTCACGCTATTTGATGGCCGAGTTAGTGCGAACTATTACCTCTTGCGTCCCGATTTGTAGTTCGCACTCTGTTTCTTCTTCATTTGATTTCTTTGGTAATCCTTCTTTATATATCAGCAGATTTCTTGGGCTTTTCTTCGAAGAATTAACACACAGCCAGGCTTAAGACATACTACATGAAAGGATCATTGTCTCTTTGGCATTAATCGATAGCATATTATTGAGTATAACGACATATATGATTAATGTTCGAAACGCATCTTTTATGTGAATCAAGCTTCCCTTTGAAAATCTCAGGATTACGAGTTTTCCAGATCGTCCAAATTCCAGCGGTAAAGATCCAGTGCTAGCTGAGGTTAGGGAGAATTGAGCAGGTATGTTCTGTTTTAACCAGTCTTCATCAGGAATACTCTTAAACTCTTGCAAAGATGTCTCTGATAATAGGCGTTCCCATGTTCAGTTTAGAGAAAGCTGAAGGAAAAAAAATTAAATGTTGATGTTTGTTATCATCACTCAAATTTGACCTTTTGGGTCATCAAATTCTCTAGCTTATAAATTGTGTCATCACTTTGTTCTGATGCAAACGGAGAGACTGTACTTCTTGATGATATTTAATTTGTATGACTAATTGTTTCGAGTTCTAATGGAGAAGAATAAGAAGATGATATTTTAATGATCAAAAAGAAGAAGAAAAAAACACTATTGAGCTAAAACTAAAATAAAATTTTAACATACTTTTATGGATAAGAGAATATGAGGCCATCTACTCTTTTATTCTTATGCTTACAATGTATGGAAATGCATATCAAACTATGTAGTAGTAGTACTCTTTTTATTCCCAAGTTCCCAACAATGATGACCTAGCAGCTATGTTTTGAAATCCGGCGGGTCGACCCGGGTAACCCGCGACCCGGAGGCCTCTCGGGTTTTTAAACCCCTAAACCCGGAAAAACCCGTGACCCGCTAAAAACCCGGAAGAA
>JAYMSL010004599.1:0-10924 GCA_036897195.1 Plantago coronopus | reverse complement strand
CGTTAAGGATTTGACTTGCTCGTGGGCCGCCTGCGAGCATCTACTCGTTTTTTCTCGCGAGCACTCTACTCGTTTTCTGCTCGCGAGCAGCTGATCGTTAGAGCTCGAAAACACATTATAAAATTATAATATAAAAATAAAATTAACCCATTAATTCAGAAAAACATAATTTAAATCAGTCTTATAGATATTCGTACAAAATCATTCAAGAATGTTATAAGTGTCGAAGTTTTAATGGTACAATATTTACATATCACCAAATCCATGTGCACATAATTTTATACGAATATAAGTGTAGGGGAGCTCTGTTACGTCTAGGGCTGTTAACGAGCCGAGCATTGGTTCAATGGATCCTTAATGGTACAATATTTACATATCATTCAAGCATAAGTTTTAATGGTACAATATTTACATATTTTGACCGATCACGAGCTCGAGCTGAGCTTTGACCGAGCTTTTTTTTCGAGCGGCTCGCGATCGACTTGGTTCGTTAACACCCCTAGTTACGTCCTTAACAAAGTACAATAATAAAATGTGCGTTAAAATCAAGACATTACCTCTATTTTTACATATTCAAAATTTCATTCAGTATTCATATGTTGAGAAATCTCGATAATTCTAAAACATGAATGAGTTTCGATTAGTTTTGTTAGTAATAATTTGTATGGTGAATTTTTTATTTTTTATTTTTACCATGGAGTTTTAGACCTAAAACATCTCTCTCGCGTTGTCCGACTCCTACCAGCAATCAAACACCCCCAGAAGCAGCTTTTACAAGAAGGGAAAGAAAGATCACCATGTGAGACTGAAGCTCAAGAAAAAGACATAGACAAAACTCCAACGAACCCAACCAGATTCCGTGAATGGGTAGATGGAGAGCTCCCCTCGTAATATCTCGCATCATATTGGCATCTAAAACCATTAACACCACATTCCCACCTCCCAGATGTCCAATCTTTCAACAACCCACTATTGTTTCCTCCAATTACAGGTCATTCTCTGCTCTCCCATCGCCCAGCTACGCTGAAGATTTTGATTTCAAGATTCATGATTTTAATAGAAACCAAGTATCTGAGGAGGAGTGTGTTGAGGATGAGGAGCAGACCGAGAAAATCCCTGTAAAGGCCTTTTTTCTATGTACCAGGTACTTTTTCTCAACTCAGCAATACTTGAAGTTGCTTAGCTTACTGATTGGGGCTTTTTTTGGGTTAATTTTTCAGCGTATTTAAGGTGGATTTGTCATTCATATGCTCAAAAGTTGGGTTGCGTTTGGATTAAAGATATCCCTATTTGTATTCTACATGTTTTTTATCGTTGCAAATTTGTAATTCATACATAAACTGTTGTCTTTGCTTCGGTTGGGGTGGTAGTTTGGTAATATACATAGTTTAGCTGATTTTGTTTTATTTCAATGATGGTGGGTGTTCTGAGGAATCTGCATAAGTCTGTTTGAGCTATTCTATTTCAAATAGTTCTGTAGACGAAAACTTAATCGTACTTATTGAGGAATTACTGGTGGGGGAATGTAATTAATGTGATGTTTTTGAACCCTCAAAGAGTATTACTACTATATTGGAAATTGTGTACTTTAGTGCAATGCAATGATGTTTTAGGAGAAAACATAAAAAAGTTTCCTAACATGAATGTGGGGATGTTAAACTGAAAAATCATTTATTTGAGGGAAAGAAGTTTAAGAGGTTCAGGGACAAGGGCTTTAGTTAGTGAATGAAACTTGTGATGAGGGGGGCGGGGTAGCATGAATACACGGCAGTAACTTCTGGGTTTGGTTCGGTGTTGAATGAAAAGGAAAGGCTTTAGTGATGGTACTTCAGATTTGTGCAGGTTGTCGTGGTAGGGTGTTTAACAAACTGTACATGATGGGTGGCATGTAGAAGTTACATGTAGGAGGGGTTTTCGTATTAAGTGCATTAAAACTCAAAAGATTCGATTTTTAGTTGCCAACAGAAACAGATGAGTTTTAGTTTAATTTATTTAGTGAGTTGTAGGACAAGTGCTCTATGGTGCTGTATTTTCCTCTAAACTGGGAACTGGAAAAGCTTAAGACTAGTTGGGCGCTGATATCTTGCACAAAAAGAACTTTTAGGTGCTTCTGGTCAAACTGGAGCTGTTTAATGTTTTGATTCAATTGATAATCATAATATTCATAATTGTTTGAAATAATTCACTCTGGTAAAGCTGAAAATAGACTGCTCCAATGGTTCGTAAATCTCTGGATTTCCCATTCTTTTGCCATCTACAACTATTATACTGCCAAAAGTGAAACTGTAACCATTTTTTAATTCACTTTAAGTTTATAGGGTAAGAGTTCCCTATGATCCTGGGGGATGGGATGGGATGGGTGATGGGAGCAAAGTTAGTCAGGACTAAAACAATAAATTTAGTTCAAGCAATCCATATCTGATCTCGGAGAGGGTCTCATGAAATACGTCATGTTAGCTGTCCGCTTTTTCCCTTGCTACTACCAGGTTGGACATAACCTGTGTCAGATAGTTGCAGCGTTCCCATCTGAAACATATTTGCTGAAACAGCATCGTGCACTTTCCTTTTATATTATCTTTGTGTTACTAATGTGGCATTTTCTGTTTCTGATACAGTGACTACATGACTTTACTAATATGGCATTCTCTATTAGTATTGTGGGCTGCATTCTCTGTTTCTGATATAGTGACTACATGAGTTATATTATCTATACTGATATGACTGCTGTCGCATTCTCTGTTGATTCGAGTGACTGCATGATTTTTATACTGATATGGCATTCTCTATTACTATTGTGGCATTCACAATTCCTGATAAAGTGATTGCATGAGTCATTGAACGTGCTTATTGACGGATTCTTAAGTTGTCCTCACCATTCCTTTATTCTTGGTTTTGGCAGTGTTGATTTAAAGAGTATGCATGCAGAAAATATAAAGCATGTGATCCCACCAACTTCTCGTTCTTCAAATTCTATTGCTCTCAGATTATGTGGTTCTCCAATGCATAATGTAAGAAGGTTCTAATCCCTATTCTTGCCTTACGTTAAATTTGATGTCCTGGTTAGGACCTTTCACTTTACTTTTACAGTTCTTGTTCTACTTCATAGCATGTTTGGTAACTTAGATTCCACAACACTGTCTTATTGTGTCTGTTGACAACTTTACTATGCATATTTGCGTATTGGCAACTTGGATTGCACAACACTGTATTTTGTATCTGTTGACAACTTTTGCTATGATTGTATGCATATAATGTAGTATTGAGTAGTCCAAAGTGTTCTTGAGTAGTTCCATTTACGAGTTCAGCAACGTTCTTGTGAAACACAGCTTAATATAGCCTACTGCATGTGAAAGTAGAGATAGTATGAAAAGGTATCCATGTATGAAATCTCATGATACACCAAATCTTGTTTTCATCAATTGCAATGGTATAAAGACTTCTTTATTATCATCAACAAATAACAAAAGCAAACTTGATCTAGAAACGGGTAAAACTTCATATATTTATTGCTTCTGCTTAACACTAGAAATGCTAACACACATGTAGTTTGGTGTCAACAAACTTCTTGTAACCAGATAAGATTAAAAAGAAAAAGTTAATATAGGAAGTTCTTGCCGGTACTCTTCTTAGATTATTCCATAACTGAAAAAACATGATTTCTCCGTCTATTGAAAACATACCTGTTGTATTCATCATGAAGATGAAAAGTCAAATAACTTTGTTATCGTCCTTTTTTCTTCCCTTTTGTTTCGCTCAGCATGCTTCTTTGCCCTGAATTTAATCTATAAGGACCACCGCTGTGACACTAAAATTGGCTTTTGTTTGTTAGTGTACATACCACAGATGTGTTAACTAACAAAACAGTGTGAAGTCTGTTCTAGATTTCCTTTCTATGTTTCATATGTCTGACGAGAGAGTGGTTTTTCTTTATTCAGGGAGGTAATGGAGATAAGGAGAAATCCAACCGTTACATGATGGTTTACCAATATGGTTCAGCAGTTCTGTTCAACGTGGAGGATCACGAAGTTGATTTCTACCTGCAATCCGTTCGGCGCTATGCTTCTGGCCTGCTTCCTGAGATGAGGAAAGATGGTGAGGCTCTATGGATCTCTTATACATCTTGTGATATTATTGATTCCCTGCCGACATGTTTCACTATTCCTTTTTTGTTAATGTATGTTAAAATTTGTGCACTGGGGTCGAGAGGGAGTTCAAGCTCTATTCTGTTTAGATAGGGTCTGAATTGGAGATAAGAACATAGATTCTTTATTCCTGCATATGTTGCTACTGATTGCTCTATTCTAACAAAAGACTGCCTATACATGCAATCACACAATTTATGCGTTTCAGTTACTAGATGAAATACACAATGCTGTATATAACCTGTTAGATTACATAGGAGTTGTGCTATGGTCTAATTCCTTGCCTTTTGCTACAGTTTGTGACGAACTTTAACAAACAGCTACATAATTCTGAGTTGTGTTTCCAATTTTCATGCTAGAATGATAATTTGTTGCTCTTTATTTATTCCCTTCTTTTTTATTCTTACGTCAGATTATACGATAAAAGAGAAACCTTTGTTGGTTGAGGATATGCAGGGGGGTCCAGATTATATTGTACTGAAAAATCTGGACACAGACAGCATCCGCATAATTGGCAGTGTTCTTGGCCAAAGTATTGCTCTGGATCATTTTGTATCTCAGGTAGACAGCTCACCTCTTTCTATGTATTTAGTTTTTCCCTTTTCCCTTGAACTCTTTTGAAGTTTTATTCCTGAATACTTATGATGTTCGAAATGTAATTGATTGAGGATGCATCAGAAGTCAGGGTAAAACAGGGTTAATCTGTACAGAGTATTAGATATGTTACCTTCTTCCTATGAGCAGAAGCTGAGCTTTATTATATACCGTTTCTCTTAGGTTGATGGCATGGTAGAAGAGTTTGCTAAAATAAATCGTGACATGGAGAAAACTGGTACGTTCACGATGACCCGGAAGAAGCTGTTTCAACTTGTTGGGAAGGCTAATTCCCATCTAGCTGATGTCATTGTAAAAGTCGGCTTGTTTGAGAGGTAAATTAGCTCATACCTTAAATCAATGTCTCTAATACTAATGAGCTTCCCCGCCTTTGTGAAGATGAAGTGTGTATGATATTAAAAACTTATATCGCTGACTACCACTTCTGCTAAAACTCGTATTCATTTCAGACACAGGCATCTGACTTTATTTGTTTGATTTTATAGTACTCTCAACTCTGCCTGAGCTCTGAACTTTCTATTCCTTTTCCGTCTTTCAGATCTGAAATTGCTTGGAGAGATGCAAAATATGCACAGATACTTGACTACCTTCGGGAGGAATACGAGTTCACTCAGCGATTTGGAAATCTTGATTTCAAGTTAAAATTTGTGGAGGTATTAATTCTCTTCTTTTGAACTTCCATACTCCATCTTATGATGATAGTATCTCATGACTGAACATGAAATTGTTTCTTGCGATGCAGCACAACATTCATTTTCTTCAAGAAGTGCTTCAAAACCGGAAGTCGGATTTGCTGGAGTGGTGCATCATAGTTTTGCTCGTTATAGAAAATGTGATCTCTGTTTATGAGATTGTTAAGGACTCTTTAGGAAATTAAAGATGATCAGTGTATACCATTCTTTTTGTTAGCTGACCACAGAATAATTAACATAACTTGAAAGTAAAGTTTTGTTATGTTACAGCAGTAAATTATTTTTGTAACTTATATAAACTTACTGAAGCTATTTTTGTCTTGTTAAAGTTCAGCCTTGTAACAAAGAGCAATCAAGCAAAAATTAAGAGCTGAGGAAACACTTTTGTATATACAGTAACATATGACATTTACAAATAGCTCAAGTAACCAAAAAGTTCATGGTTTGCTATCAACACGAGGAGCAAAGAATCAGTAAATCTTGCAGACACAGAAAATCAGAGGTGATTTACTTCTAAGCCGGATGAATTGTGAAGTACGTCTGCGTAAAAGTAAGAACGATTAGAAGGATCGCAGCAAGTAAACCAATAACGGTCCAAGGACTCCTAAACCGGGTATGGATTAGATTAGCAATCCATGTCCTCGCCTTGCTGCAACAATGCTGTCCGACTCTGAGCTTCACATCCCTGAAAATGTCAAAATTCACAAGCCCAAAGGTGTCAATGTTCTTAAACACTTCCACCACTTGTTCATGATTTGCAAACCTATTGAACAGTATCCCTCTCTCCTGCAGTTCCTTGACATCTTCTGCGGTCTCAATCAGTGATTTCATGAAGTTCGTGTAGGACAGGATCGCAAGGTCAGTTTTAGTATCAGGAGAAATTTCGTACGCTATCAAGTTGGATAGAATCACTTGAGTCTGTTCAGAAATGTAGCGAACAGGAAGCTTAAGATGGGCAAATAAGAAGTAAGACTTGAATCTGATGTCCTTTAGAGAGTGAGTAGAACTAGGCCTTAACTGAATGCCCTTTGCTTTGAGGTCAGTGACGGAACGGCAGGTGTGGTAAGTCAATGTCATAGTCGATTCGCCATCGTCATCTTTCTTCACCCTTCTAGACAACTCTAATTCTGATTTGTTGGTGGAACTAGAGTTCTTTTGCTCTACAATCACTCTCCAACAAGCTTCTAGAAGATGCAGAGGAGGATCGTCATCTTCATGTGGAATCTTGGCCTGTGCTAGTCCAACAGACAGCATCCAACTCAAGAACCTCTGCAGTAACTCATCTCCTTCCTCCTTCTCATACCGAGAACTGATTATTAACTTCAAGACCTGAAATGGGATTTGATTCTCTAGCAACACAATGTCACGGGCCGCAAATGGAATTGCTGCTGCCACTCCGAGGCAATTACGCCAGTCCATGAAATTGTTATTTTTCATCTTAATGCGATTCTCCATGTAATTTATTATAAAGCACGCGTCAAGAAGCATCATAAGGGCAAACCTCTTGTCATCATACTTCACTGTCGCAGAAACATCAGCGTAACATCCTCGTGCTTCATCAATTACCTCGAGAATCTTGTTGTAGAAAGCAGCTTTTGTCTCCTCGCTGTTTGCAGCACACCAGTCGAGACAGATGTATTTAAACTCCTCAGCTTGGGAAAACTCCGGGTTGCCATGGTGATAAGGGCCAAGAGAAACCATGAAAGGCTCATATAGACGTGTGCTCTCTTGCCGCTTCTGCCTCAGTTGCCGTGAAACTCTGTGTATTTGGCGCCGTGGTGGTGAACCACTTTGAAATCTTCTTGGCTGTGACTGGAGCAGCTGCGAGAATTCTTCAATTGTTATGAGGCACGCCTGCGTTTGTTGGCTACTGCCTTCTTGTTGATCTAGAAGAGTACTGCCATTAGCTGCTGATGTGATGGTCACAGGGTCCATTGACAGGAATTAGATCACAATCCAACTATCTACAGCATTTAGTATCTTTTCTGCAAACAAAACAGTCGTCAGTTACTTAGAATTTGAGCAATAAAATTACACTAGAACAAGAATTAGCAGTCTAAACTGAAACAGAAAGAAGGAAATTTGACTAACCTGATAAGGAGAATCTAGCAATTACTTCATCATTGCCGTTGAGAAAGCAGAGATAGATTAGAAGAAATGGTGAACAAAAGAATAAAAATTAAATAAAGACGTGCTCTACATGTTTGGTCTTCGTCAACAGTCTTCGGCTTGTCTGCAAGACAATCAGTAAATTAATCTTCTTTCAGAGTGTGTTTATTCTTTATTACTACTTTGTTTTTCCTGGAAATTTACATCTTTCTGAAGTTATATTCATGTTAATTTCCAAGAAAAGTTGATCCCATGTCAGGAAATACAAAGATATTTCAACTAATCACATTCAAATTACATTATCATACATAAAAAAAAGAAAAAAAATAAATAATGAAGAAGAGCTTCAAGGCAGGTCGGAAAAAAATGCAGAATTACATTTCTTTTTTGGCCAGAATTCTTCTTAACTGACAAGTTCCAAAATGCAAGGCATTAAATTCAACAACTAAGACACAGTAACTAAAGGATTACAATACGACCAACTTCGATAAATATACTCATAGACGGAAATGAGACAAAAGCTCCCTGCTAAGCGGAATCTCTCATTCTATGGAATACTGTCATTCGCTTGGCCCTCCAAAGAAGCAAGTAGATCCAAAAGAATTCAACCAAATGAATGCATCTTAGATATTGAACTAAATTGGGAAGCAGCAGCAAGAAAAATATGCAATCTGTTTCTACTGTAGGTTGTATGCATCGAGGCTCATTTCCAGAACAAAACTGTAACTATCCAACATATATCTCTCAAAAGTCTTCAACTCTAATAGCTTCCTGAGGAACAGCATATGCAGCCTTGGGTCTCGACTTCTTGACGCCAGCCGTGAAACAAACATTTTCCGACCTGCTACCTTCAACAGCCACATTTGTTACTTTGACCCACACTAAGACCTTCGTTTTCATGCCTTCTACACCCATGAGCTTACCCCTCAGCATAATGCACTTGACACGAGGAGCATATCTTATTACAGAAGAGTCTTTGAAGCTCACTTCACAGACAAAGGGCAAGTGCACTGTCAGCCTTGATTTTTGATCATCATATTCGAAGGATATGATGTTTTGAGGAAAAAGCCCGGCTGGCAAATTGTGTTCTCGTAGAAGCTCAGGCAAGGTTTTCAGTGGCTTCCCTAAAGAGTGAGGACAAAAAGTTGAATTTAATTCGTGGATCATACAGACAAAATTGATAATTTACAACTAAATTACTGAAACGACTAATCAATAAAAATAAACAAAATATCTCCATTTCAACATTAAAATCAAAACTAAAGTCAAGATTGTGTTCTCGTAGAAGCTCAGGCAAGGTTCATCTTTGACAAATGACAACACTAATTTGAAACCCTATGGCAAATAAGGAGCTAATGTTTACTGCCAATGATTACAAAATATAACCATAAGTTTTCCCTTGGTATAATGCAACATTCTCAGGCAAGTGGCAATGCAAACAAAACTGAATTCATTTCAATGATTTATATTAAACATACTGACATATGATTAGAACATGATGAGCTGCCCGACTACGCATATTCCACATTACTTCTGATTCTATGCAAGATAACTGCAGATTCACAGAGACCTGAACTCACTAGAAAATGATCTAATTCTTTGGGTAGATACTAGCTTTACCCCACAAGCCCGTGTACGTTTGGAAAACATGTTGAAGGGTCACATCACACACATAAGGAATCTAGAATCATACTATCATGGATAAGTGCTTAATGACAGAAAAAAAAAAAAAAAAACAAAGAAAATCTTGAATTGAACAGCGCACCTTTTAGCTTGTTGAAGATCCATTTTGCTTTCTCTTCAACAACATTGGAAACCGTCTGCAGTAAACAGGACATTTAATTAGTTATGTAAGGCCTACAGGCTACAGATCCTAAGAGCATTTTGCATTTTCACTCCCTATAGTCTATGCCACTAGAATTGACCCTGTCGAAACTTCTTCGTACCAATTTTATCGGTGCGAATGATATCATCATTTGCACCTTCTCTGAAAATCTCATTAGCAATTATCAAATGCACAAGCCTCAAAGTGACTGTTGACAAAACTATGAGGGGCAAAATGACATTAAACCAATTTCTACATAAATCTCCATCATCATAAATCAATCAATATCACTTTTATTTTTGAGAAGGAATCATCATCATTTCAACACTTACTTACTGATCTACTTTTATCATCATATCAAACAAAATTCAGCTGAATTTTTTCGAAAATTCAGCTACATTGACCATAAGCGTTCTAAATTCACCAACATTAACCATAAAGCATATCCAAGAAATAAAAAAATAATGAAACCCAGATCTACAAGTAATGAATCAATGACAACCTAAGAAACCAAAATTGATCAACATAAACACGAAACGGCGTCGTAAATGGTAACAAGAAATGAGTGAGGTTGTTGACTACTTACAGTGAGGTCTTGAGTGAGGTTGTTGAGCTCTTCCTTAGCTTTCTTGGAGAGCCAAAAGCTTCCAGCTTTGGCCTTTATGGTCCCTACTTTAACCAGAGCTTTGTCCATTGTTCTCTGGGCTTAACAGAGGTCTGGTGGGATTTTGTTGTTTGAAGTTGTAATTTTGAAGGGAAGGGGGAGAAGGGAAAGGGGAATGGATTTGGATGGTTAAATACTTAAATTAAATGAGTGAGTGTGGAGAGTGAGTGAAGTGAGCTCAGCTGTCAGCTGAAAATGTGGAAAGTAGGCGGGGGAGCGGAAAAAGACATGGCACCACTCACGATTCTCTATCAATCCTTGCCTTCTTTCGGTTCGGTGGAAAACGGGAATTTTTTTTTTTCTAACAGTCAAATCTATTTTAATTCTAATCCTACTCCTACACTAACCCAATACCAACCTTATACCCTACACCAATACCAACCTTATATCACCAAATAAATCTCCACCTCCGGGAATCGAACTCGGACCTCTAACCATTACACCCTGCACCTTACCACTGCAATCGAACGGGAATGGAATGGATCAAATTTGCTACTCTAGTTAATTCATTATGATTACTGTAGTATATACTGATGATTAGATTACTTCAGTCCATAGTTTTGTTTAATTCAGTTATTTAGGTATGTGTAATTTAAGTTTAGATAAAATTTCACAAACAATAGTATAAAACTATTTGTTGATGTTTTATTGTCACAAAATGTATATCGAGTACCTAAATGCGGGTAGAAAATAAATCGAGAAATAAATATTCTTGTGGAATTAGTTGTGGATGGGTATTATTTTCTAGGGAAAATTCCTCTCAGGCCCAAAATGACCTATCATATTACTCTAAAACCCTTTCTCATAAACCCAATATTATTAGGTCCAAAAAAATTACATCTAAGCCCAATTCATGACTCTTATACCCCTCTGCAGT
>JAYMSL010004598.1:0-10926 GCA_036897195.1 Plantago coronopus | reverse complement strand
TATTATATTGCAAATGACAGTCGTGAGTTAACGGGCCTTCATTTTCTTGTTTTACTTAATAATAATAGTACTATTATAGATAAATGTTCGAAAATTAAATTTGTATTTATTTTATTATAGAGTTCCATGTAACTTATAACTATTTATTTATTATTATTTCAGTATTAGTATTAGAGTGGAAGTATATCGGACTATGGCTCTGTTCTTTTCAACTGAGATTTTCGGAACTGAACTGATATGAACTGAACTGAACTTAAGTGAAGTACAAATTTGAATTGACCAAACCTGAACTGAACTGAACTGAATTGAACTGAAGTTAATAGAACTGAATTTAAGTTGAAAATAACAGAGCCTATCTTTCAGTTTGTCTGATTTTTTTTAAAACTGAACTGAATTTTTTTCATTATACAAAATTGAACTAACGAACTTGACATGTCCAGAAGGTAACTGAATTATCTACTTCTTCCGCCGTCTGTACCCACTATACACCAGGTACCCCCAATTTTCTCCCTCCACTAATTTCAATTCGATTTTTCACCTCTTCGATGATTCAATCAGCTTTCTTAATCTTCTCTTCGTTGATTCTGCTTCGGTGTTATTGTTCAATCGATCTATGTTCTGTGTGATTGTCCTTGTTCCGGAGCCCTAATTCGAGAAATTGCTGTGACTCTCCGATGCATTTTTTTGTTTGTTTTCTAGGGTTAGTGTGTTTCTTGTAGTGATTTTTGTGATCTTTGTATACAACTCTGCATGTTATAGTTTTTTTCTTTTTTAAAATTCGGATCTGGTTATCTAGGAGACGGATTTGCGGTAATATTGAACAATTGGATGGGACTTTGAAATTAATGTGGTTTTTGTTGATGGTTAATTGAATGTTGGCTTTTTAAAAGTATGTTTTCTCATCGTGGATGACCGGATGAAGTGACGATTGTAATTTCTTGATAGCTGATATGATGGCTATTTATCATGTATTAGCTCTAGCTGATCATTCTGTTCCATTCCATTAATTTTTATCTCGGTTTAATCCAGGTTTAGTGTTAATTTTTCCCCACATTTAGACACTTACATTACATTTGTGGGGTTGTCAGGAATGAAATGACGATCATATTATATTGATAGCTGATATGATGGCTATTTATCATGTATTAGCTCTAGCTGATCATTCCGTTACACCTCAAAGACTTTTAAATTTGTCTCTCTTTTTTCTTTTCCCTGGATAGGAACTTGTCATGTGTCCTGTCCTCTATTGTCTGTTTACTTGTTACAATATGTTCACTTGGTCATTTGTAATTGCAATTCATATGTACTAATCATCCAGTTCTGACCATTTGAACTTTGTAGGATTCATTTCATTAATACAATGAGAGGAAGGAGCTACACCCCTTCACCACCAAGAGGCTATGGTAGAAGAGGAAGGAGTCCTCCCCCACGAGGTGGAGGAGGGCGTTACGGTCGAGGAGAAGCTCCTACAAGTCTCCTCGTCCGCAACCTTCGTCATGACTGCAGGTTGGTTTTCTTCAAATTAAAATAACTATTAATTGAAGCTACTATGTTACTATATGTTCTTTTTTCATTAGTCAGGTTAGTGTCAGGTGACTCTGGTTTTCATTGATTACATTTCAAAGTTTAATCAAGACTCTGCATGTCTCAAGAGAAACTAGAGGAATATAAAATATAGTTTTTCCATTTTTGGTGTAAGGTAAACATATTAAAATAAAGAAAAATACTTAATGAAGAATGGTAAGGGACTTGGTTATATTTCAATATTTACCGAAGGAATTTGATTTATGTTTGCTTTCCATCAATATCCTTGAAAATCCTTCTGAGCACATCCAACTTTGAGATAGATATTTTCTCTGAGATATATGAAGTTTAAGATTTTGGAGTCTTTAAAAAATTTCAAGTTTTAAATATTCAATAATATAATATTTTAATTTTACCAAACCCAAGGTGTATCATACATACATATTAATTCTTCAAACATTACAAAACAGAGGTTGAGTAGTATTATGCAAATTCATGTTTTATAACTCACATACATCTTGTCTTTTGTGAACCAGGCCCGAAGACTTAAGGAGGCCTTTTGGCCAATTTGGTCCTGTTAAAGACATCTACCTGCCAAGGGATTATTACTCTGGGTGAGCATGCTGTAGATTTGACTTCTGTATCTTATACTGCACCTTCCTCAATTATCTGGCATTACATGGACCAACTATTGCATTTAACAAATCTTAAATTTTTGGTCGTTACATTCTTAATTTGCCTTTTTTCATTAAATTGAGTTATATGTTTTATTAAGTTACTTGAGTTGTAGCAGTGATGTAAGAGTTATGAAGACTTCAATCGAGTAGTAAGAGTTATGAAGACTTCAATCGAGTTAGTAAGACTTCACTTGACATGTACTAGTTATAAGGGTTACCCATGGCAGCGCCAATCAAGTAGTAAGGAGTTGAAGGTGATGTTAATGGTAATGAAGATTTGAAGAGAAACTGGATTGGGGATACAATGTGAAGTCAATCAAGTTTCAAGTCTTGAAGATTTTCAAGTCATGTTAAATTATCCTATAGAAGTTGAGCTTTGGTCAAGGTTTCATGTTTTGAAGAATTTGAAGCCACATAAAATTATCACTGAAGTTGACCATCAAGATTTCAAGTCTTGAAGAATTTACAAGCCATCTTAAATTATCTCTTGAAAGGTTAGCTGACAAGTGCTTGCTTATGCGCTTATTATGGGCCACCATAATGGTGGAATAATATTAAAATATATACTGGTTGTTCGGTTTTCTTCAAGCCTAGATAGTCTTTGAGCACTGTTTTTACTCATTGGTTAAATCTTCCTTGCTGATTCTAAATAAACTTTTCCACTCCGCTTGAAATTGCACGAGTCCGGGTGAATGTTTGAATAATGCCCTTGGACAGTGTACAATTTCGCGGCAATTTGAAAATTAGTTTTGGTCGGTCTCAACAAGCAATATTCTGGATTCTTTGAATAGTTGAGTGCTCACACTATTGAGTTCTAAGCTATAATTTGTTTGGGGTGTTATCTCACATTCAGGAATCCACGTGGCTTTGGGTTTGTCCAGTATGTTGATCCCGCTGATGCTGCAGAGGCTAAATATAAGATGGATGGTGCAGTTCTCTCTGGACGAGAGCTCACTGTTGTTTTTGCCGAGGAGAACAGGAAGAAGCCAACTGAAATGAGGAATCGAGAACGAGGAGGGGGAGGAGGAAGGTAAACATTTAACTTTTTTTGATGAGACATCTTTTGTCATTTTGTTTGCAAATGAAATTGCGTTTTGTAACTTTTGCCTGATGTTTCATGGGAAGAAAGAATTATTGTTAGAAACTTATATGATAGTAAGAATTGGCATTTGGGTTGTTTGAGACTCATGTGTCCTTTTTCTCGAAGTTGGCCAATTTTGTTACTATTATAGTATTTGCAAATTCATGTATTCAGTAGTCATCCTGTTACTTCCCATTTGCCAAAGCACCTAGTAGTCCTAGGTCATTTGCGACCCTGCTTGCTTTACCTTATTAATTTGTGTGTCCTTAAATACTTTGCGCATGCTGAGTCTAGCTTTATGTAAGGAAAACTTAGAATCGTGTTTGTTTCATGGTTTTTTTAGCAGGGATCGTGGTTACGAACGAAGAAGATCTCAGCCATATTCCCGTTCACCGAGGTACTCTCGATCTCCAGCTCGTTATGCAAGGTCTCCATCTCAAGGTCGTGATTACTACTCTCCCCCGAAGAGAAGATACTCGAGGTATTTGGACATGACTGGTTTTGTTTTCTTTGTTTTAATATAATTTAATAAACAAGCAAAATGATTCTATCATTTCCTTAATGAGTTAATGGTCGGGTATGTGCTTGATATTTGAAAGTATCATAAATATGACAGTCTTTTGTATGTGCTTAATGACGGTCTAGTGCTGTTGTGTTACGTGAGCAGCACTTAACATAATCATAAGCTATAGTTATGACCAGCCTCTTGCTCTTTCAAGCTTCTTTACCTCTATGAAAGATGCATTCTGCGAGTGGCTGGTATATTTTAACATTTTGACAAAATATCCAGTAAGTTGAGAGTTTTCTGCAACTTCTGCATGTTGTAAGATGTGATTGTTTAATTTTTCTTATCGAGTCTGGGCCTCTGTAATTAATTTGAAATTCCAACTTCTATCTGATAACTGACAATCCGTATATGCAGGTCTGTTTCCCCTCGCGGTAGAGACAGGTCCTACTCCCGTGAGCGGTCTCCAATTGCCCCAAGGGACAGAAGTCCCAGTCCTCTGAGAGAACGGTCTCCATATGGTTCTAGAAGCCGCAGCCCAAGTCCAGCTAGGGCACGCTCACCTGTTAGGGGTAGAAGCCCCAGCCGAAGCAGGAGCCCTCCTTATCCTGAGGAGTATGCACGGGAGCCTAGAAGGGACAGGTCTCCTAGTCAGTGAGGACTTTCGGAGAAAAAGAAACAACCCTTCTTATCTTAATGTTTTGTGTTATCTGGATTTCTGGTTTTTAGGCCGTCGCACATTTGACTTGATTTAGACTGAACGTCAATCTTTCTGTCTGCTGAATTAAACGCCTAGTAAAAGTGTTCCCGGTTGAATGTATTTTTTTTAGTTGTTTGGTTAAATGTGCGCTGAACAGATTTGATCTTTGGACAGAACACTGTAGTGAATGAAAATGATCCAATTATGGTGTTACTTCCTCTACTGTGCTCTTTATTCTTTACTCCGTCTTTCAATCGTTACTATTCCGTCTCACAAAATTGTACTCACTTTTCATTTTCGGACGTTCCACAAAACTTTACCCATTACCATTACCAAATGAGCAAGCTACCCCAAACACTAAAATATTATTTTAATATTAATACACTACTTTATCATCACAAATTCTTTATCACCACAAATTATCAAAAAATAACTTATCCTACTTACTTTTAACTCATTTTTTTAAAATGCGCGCTGAACCATCATATTCATATATCATCCGCAAACGGATAAATTAATAAATTATACTTGATCCGTTTTACAAAACTGTACTCATTACTAAATCAGGAAGTTACCTTGCACCTCAGGTATTCTTTTCCGACATTTAGTTTTCTACGACATTTATAGTATTTTATATTCACTCAACAATCCCTAAAGAGCCTGATATCATATGTCAACTACTAATGAATTACAAAGCACAACATAACAAGTCCCCATTCTTGTATTTTTACTGATTTGGTATGATATGAATACGATGGATGAATCGACAAATAAAATTAGGAACTCGAAAATTTTTTTTAGAGGCAAAGCGATTCATTCTGTTTACTATAGATCGAGTTAGAATAAAAATGTGATTCACTCAAAAATAGTAAATTTAATGAGATCTAACCTAGGAATGGTACGACATGGACGTGTGGAAGAATAGTATTCTACTCCCTCCGGCCCACAAAACTTTACCCACTTTCTATTTCTGGACGTCCCACAAAACTTTACCCATTACCAACTAAGGAAGCTACCCCACGCACTAAAACATTATTTTAACATCAATACCCTTCTTTATTACCACACATTATCAAAAAGTAACCTATCCCACTTACTTTTTCATTTTTACTTCATTACTTTAACTCATTTATTAAACTACGCTAACCCTAACGGTAATGTTTTGTGGGACGGAGGGAGTATCCCAATTATTTCTGATTCGAAAAATCCTATTAAAATTTGGACAAAGTTTTTAAGACATTGTGAGTATACAACGTAATGAACACCGGCTGGTATTGGGAAGGACCTGCTGTTAGAGCAATTCATATTTAAAAAGTAGAGAAGGTCGAAGGGCAATTTAGAAGTTTTCATTGTTTTATCAGGATTCAGGACTGTATTAATTTGCTCCTAGCATTGTATTTCACTTACTACTTACTAGACCCTAATAATCCTCATCCTCGATTACGCATTGCATCTCACTAACTAGACCCTAATAATCCTTATCCTCGATTAGGGGTGTCAATTACTTTTTTTTAACCTTTATTCTCTCAAATCCACAACAAAGACAGATGCATAGACGAAGTGTCGAATATGCAAATGTACTGTATATAATTGAGGGAAAAAGAAAAAGGAAAGAAACTGGAGCATCCGCAAAGTTTTCGTCCCACCCTCCGTAAGTGTAGGAGAGACACTCCTCTAATGTAGACTAAGAATTGCTTCCTTCACCCCGCTTGTATAGTTTAGATTATTTAAGAACTATAGATGGCTTCGTATTACCATTCCTGACTTATTTTAACACACAGAATCTATTATGTGTCATTTTATACGAAATCATAAAACTTCAATATCCCGGCAGCAATGCGATAGTACACGATTGACAACACTGAACACAACACTGAACCACAGTTTCAGTACTCAATTCAAACTGGAAATGAAGTCTTAAGCAAATTCAAACTGGAAATGAAGTCTTAAGCAAAATATGTAACTACTGTGTTCCAAGTCACGAAACTGCCAATCAACAGGTTCTAAACGGGACACAACTTGACAATGAAAACTTCAAACGCAATGCGGAAACCCCTTCCATCCTCTGTAAGCATCCTGCAAAGCAACCGTATCTTCCTGTGGGTAAATCAAAAATACATTAATCAATTGCCACACTTCAAATAAGCAGATCTTCATGTTATTTCTTCATTACTTTCAGATATTTTTACCAGTACTGCCTATTCTAAAAAAAAAGAGGCAAAGAACAAATGCAATAGGAATACTGATTACAATTACTATTTCATTAATTTACTCAGATAAAAATAACAGGGAAAAAAGAGCCCACATTGGTGCGGACCGAGTACTAGCAATCATGAATACGCATCTTAAGGGCTTGTTTTCTGAGCGTAGTACTACTAAGTGTGTTAAAAGCAAGAGATAGACATAGTACGTATTTTATTTCAGTACCAAAGGGTATCCGTATGAATAAGTTAAAAAACACAGAAGGGTCAGGTATAAACATAAGTCAGACGTAGTTCCCCATTACTAGTCAACCACAGAACATCTGAATTCCAAAGAGAAGTATTAACATTTTCAGCATTTATACCTCAAAGTGATGTTCCTTATATTTTTCCAGTCAGCATAACTTGAGCAGCACGGACCAGCGGGAGCCCTCCCGCACCGGTGCAGGCCACCTGCTCAAATCCTGCACCGGTATTGGTGGAGTTTGCTAATTGCTAATCAGAATCCTCATACACTCCACCATCATCTGAAAGTTCATCAAAAGCTCGAACATCCAACTGATAACGCAGGATTCCTCCAATACCTCCAAAACCACGGCAAAATTGAGACCCTTCTTGTGACTTGTTGGTGACAAACTCGAGTGTGCAACCAAACCGCCTATATTCATCGGCAAACCATTCAAGCAATGATTTTTTATCCACAACCTCCAGTTCAGCATTTGTTTCTTCATCACGAAACTGGCTTTGATCATTCTCCTGCTCCTTCTTCAAGTGCTTTATCACAGTCTCATTAGTGGAGGTGTTCTTAAGGACATATCGAGTCATGTCCAAGTTTTCCCAAACAATAAGTGTCTCAACAGCACCCATTTCTAGGACTTTCAATGTGTCCTCAACACCAAAAACATACTTCCCAGTGTCTTGGCTTATCTCCTCAAAATACTTCCCAATTAGAGCCTTCTCCTGGATAAATTTAACATTAGACAATATCTCAGATGACTTTTCAATTGCCTCATTGAAACCATTTTCACCTCCATAAGAGACATCCACCACACTCAAAATCTTAGCCTGAAGACGAGGATCAAACATATCTGACTGGCTGAGCTCGGTCTTAAAGTCAGCTGAACCAGCAAGTATGAGGCCAGCCACATTAGGCTGACTTGTTGCAGGGTTGATGTAAAATTGAGTAGACAGTTCTGCAGCTTTCCTGACATAGTTGTGACGCTTCTCCATTCGGAGACGAGCAAACCTCAGAGCAGATTGACCTCCTCTTCCATGCTTCTTAGGAAGGTCCACAGAGAATTTGTGTAGAACATCTCTTGTGTTACCACTCAATGTCCCAAAGAGTGTTCCATTACCATCCATAACAATAAAGCCAAATGTGTCATCAGATTCTAAGAGTTCATTAAGTGCCTCAGTGTGGAACTTGTTGTCGCAAAGATAAAGTGATGCATTAATGGGTTTGAAAGGCTCAAAGTCAAATGTCACTTTCTTCTCCTTCCCATCCTCTGTGACGATAGTTCCAATGTAAAGAACTAGGCCGTTTGGAGGAACCTTATTATACAATTTCAGCCTCTGTTGAGCAGATGTAATAGCACCCAGAACAGACTGACGATTGACCCTGCTTTTGATGTTAGAGGCTGTACCATATTCATCTCCAAGCATCTTTGCAACACGCGCTATTTGATCACGTGGAGGCATGATAAGAGAGATCATGCTTGTACCATTACCCCGGGCCTCCTCCAAACCCTTGATAAGCTTCTTAATTTTCCAGATTTCAATATTCTTGTCAGTCTCTTGACCTTCAGACATCTTGTGAAGTTTGCTGGAGCTGAGTAAGTCCTAAGAAAGAAGCAGAAGGAGATAGCACATCAGTACAACTCTAAATCTTATATCTGTTTGTACAAATGTAATTGCAATCTTTATCTTCTCTTTTACAAAAAATAAAAATTCAACCAGATCCCAAAAGTACTGCATAGATACAGATCATAAAAATATAAATGACATGATCAACCACAGTTCTCAATTGGTAATTCAAAATTCATTGATGCAGATCAATGTAGATATGTATTCGGAAGTATGCTGACATCAAGTAATTAATGGTGATAATAGCTTTAGCAATAAGAAAATATTAAATCCTCCTATTAGTAAGAATAATTTTCCAATCCCCACATATGACCCAACCTTGTTTCACTTTCAGATTAAAGTATCTATTATTAGTTACCCATTTGTTTTTAGGACGAAGTCAAGTTGGTAATCTATTATTAGTTACCCATATATTTTAGGACAGTCAAGTTGCAGTCAACTAACTACTGTTAACTAACTTCGAGTAGAGAAGAGAAGTTGGATAAGTCACACCTCGCAACCATTAGAATTCAGAATACTTAAATTTGACCCATTAGAATATGATGCAAGTGTTGTATTCAAGCTGTCTTTTATAATCTGGTCGTTCAAATGTAATTCCAATTGTTTTCTTCTTTTTTACACAAAATAAAATTCAATGGATCTCAAAAGTACTGCACTAGATTATAGATACAGATCATATTAATATATAAACAACACAATCAACCGCAGTTCCCAAGTATTTCAAAATTTCATAGGATTGCATCATACAGTGGCAGTACTAACCGCTCCAGCTAGATTACAAACCTAAATCAGATTAGACCTAATAGATCCGATTCAAATCATACAAACACATATTGAGAAATTAACTGGACAGTACTTAATCGCAACAAAACCGAAAGAGGACCATAAACAGAATTCATCCGATGAGTAATTATAACAATAAAATAATAAACCATATATAATCCTGTATCTGAAGAATTACCATCTAATGAATAAACAAGCTCATATAAAAGGTGCACAAAACATGATTAAACTACAAAGCAGAGCCGATCAGGAAAGTAGCACCGATTGATCGGGAAAACAACGAAAAACGTGCAGATTGAAGCTCAGATGAGTAATTAAACTATAGACTAGAGGCGATTGAAAAATAACAGAGATCCAGAAGCGGAAAGGGAACAGAATCGCAGGTAAAAGGAATTTGTGCTTAGAGGTTACCTGAGAGACGAGCAAGGGTTTTGGCAGCTGAGAACGATGAATGAAAGAGAGAAGAAAAACTTGAATACGCTATATATTGTGCGGAAATATAGAAACGCCAAAATCCCAACATATATACTTCTCCTTTCACACAATCACACGGCTTTTGTAACGGGCCAGGATAGAACCCTCCACGCTAGCCCATCTGTAAAGGCTCAAGAAAAAGGCCCAGATGCCAAAAGCCCAAAACCGATGAATATGAAATAGCTTAGCCCACAAATTCTGAGGAAATTCCGGAATTTCCGTGCGGTTAGACGCGCGTCTGGATTTATTTGGTAATTAACTGAGATTTTTATGTTAAGGCGTCTGGGTTTTATCTGGGAGTTTTCTGTTAACTGTCTAGGGTTTATTGGTTAATCACATGGTAGAATTTCCTCAAGCTTGTGGAAATTCGGAATCTCTAGAGAACGACTCGCTTAGGCCTATTCAGTTCACTTTAATTTCATTTATATTTAAAATTTATGTTATATTTAGTTCTGTTCAGTTTAGGTCCGTTCATGTGTGCGTAGTACAAGTTCATATTTGAATTCAGTTCAGTTCATAAATTTTCAGAAAATTTTAGGTAAATTAAACAGATTCTTAGCGTCACCCTAAAATGGACTTTGTGGTCTAATATTGATAAAAAGTAATTAAAAAAGTGAAGAAAAAAATGCAAAGCAGTAAATTTATGAATTTGATGGGCCCACATAAGCATTTTAGATAATTATTTCCATATGTCATAATTTATGTGAATTTGATTTTATTTTCTTACTGAATACGTGATGAGATATATGAACATAGATATGAAGGTTCTAGGTGATATTAAAGCTCTCAATACTCAAAACCGAAAATCAGAGGTTTAAAAGCGTGTTGTATTGTCGTTGGTGTAAAAACGGGTTTTCCTGAATATAAAATACCATTGTAACTAGCCAATGGCCCGTCGATACTCGACGGGATTGGAGAAATAAAAATAAAAATTAAAGTTCTTCGATAACAAATCAAGTAAGGCCATCCAATATGGGCGACCAAAAGTTTGATGTGACACCGTCGTAACCTGTTTCAACAAAAAATTGCCATTGTGGTAGAGTCATGATAAACACAAATTGGAGTTTTTATAATAGATTTGGTGTTATAGTCTTGAAATAAAACAGTGACATAAAAAA
>JAYMSL010004597.1:0-10926 GCA_036897195.1 Plantago coronopus | reverse complement strand
ACACAACACCACATATTTTAATACACCTCATAGTATATTTCGTAGCACAATATCACCTATTTTAATACACCATATAGTATATTTTCAAAATAAGAATACATATTTGCATACAACTCATAGTATATTTCATAACATAACAACACATGTTTTCATACACCTCAGTCTATTTTATAACCCATCAATCACTAATACTTTAACATAGAACATTACTAATTCTTAAACATAACATCACTAATTCCTTAACATCACAAATTATCACGTATTTAGCACAAAAATAAATATGTTAATAACAAAAATCTCGAAAGTTTTGTGCCTAAATATGTGTTGTTCTGTGTCTAAATACGTATTGTTGTGTGAATAAATATGTACTTACCAGCTGGGCCTTAAAAATAGACAATAAATACAAAAAAAAATAGAAAAAAAATTCGCGGGTCAACCCGCCCCGCCCGGGCTGACCCGCGAATTTCAGGTTTTTTGTGCGCCTAAATATGTGTTGTTTTGTGTCTAAATACGTATTGTTGTGTGCCTAAATAGGTACTGACCAGCTGGGCCTTAAAAAATAGACAATATATACAAAAAAAAAAGGTTGACCCGCGAAATTTTTTTTTTTTCAGTTTAAAGGTTCATATTATAAATTGTGGTCTTTTAATAAAAGACCAAAGTAGGTGGTCTTTCCAAATTGTTTCTCTCTTTTTTAAAAAAAAATCAAAAGCGGAAATCGAATAACCATCATCTCTAAGCAAAAGCTGCTCGGGGTGATAAGGGTGGCCGAGTGGTTAAATTGTTAGAGTAGCACAGGAGAGGTTGTGGGTTCGAACCCCGTCGGAGGCATAAGGTGGTGTAATTTTATTTGGAGTTATAAGGTTGGTTTAGGTGTAATTTTAGTCATAAGATTGGTATAGAATTAGTGTAGGATTAGAGTAGGATAGGTTAAATTTGCCGTTTCAAAAGAAGAAATTAAAAAAAGTAGAAACTGCTCACCACTGCTTTAGTAAAGTCACCCATCCTCAAATTACATGATTCTGAATCCATCAAATTCCTCATCCCCTAAATTTGTGTTAGTTCAGTCAAAATTGATTATTCTGTTAAGTTTGACTAACAGAGTACAAAAATCGAACGCGGACAAACAAAAGTACCAATAATCAGATGTTGGACATGTTACCCTCAAAAAAAAAAAAGATGTTGGACATGTTAGGGTATCTTTTTCATATTTGTCCACAAAAAATTTGTGTTAATTCGATCAAAATTGACGGTTCCGTTAAATTTAATTATGGAGTATACAAAACGGAGATGTTATTGAATTTTGGACAAAATCAGATAATTTTTCCGGAAATTTCCCAACAGAGTAAAATACTCAACATTGAAAGCATGTTGGATAAATTCATGAAATAAAAAAAGTACACTTTGTAGTACGACGGTTTGAGATTATGTAAATTTCTAAATGTGACATCAATAATATAACATTTTCCCTTCTATACGGCCGTCCTCCATGGTAATGGGTTGAAGAAACCGACAAGACTGAAGAGTTGTAGGCAGAGGCAACCTTTGACTGAATATTAGTGAAGATTTATTAGTGTTTGTCTGTATCAGATTAAGGCTTGCTGGGTCCATGAAATGAATATTATGGAAAATTCATTCGTGTTTGTCTGATCATATTGAGGCTTGCTAGGTCCATGAATTGGAATTTTCTAATAGACACGAAATTACGTTGGAAAGTTCAGTTGGATGTGCTTGCTTGCGTTATCATCTTCACATCTCTTGATGTTTACAGAATGAAACTCGTCCATTTTAGAATCTCTCCAGGTAATTCATTTTCATAATAGGTACCTACAAGATCCACCTACCATATAAGCAAGCCAGAATCTATATTATCCTACTATTTTCACAGTTAATGGTATACTATTTTCTTAATTGATATTAAATTCGTATGTGTTGTATATAGTTCGATTGTAGATTTTGAGACGGAGCTTCACAATATTTAATGTGACCAATCTACTGAAGAAGCCAAGATTATCCAACCTCCAGTTATCCTGAGTATGACATTAAAGGTAGCCCAATGGAAATAGAAGGTTTTGTGTGCGCTTTTTTCTTTCTTTCTTTTTTCAATATACAACTTCATTACTTAAATAATACAAGTTACCGTCCTAAAGGAAGTGTGATCGTTATTCTTTATTACAGCACAAAGTCAAACTAGGACCATATCCCAGATAAAATGAAAAGCACTAGGAAATAATAAAAAAAAAAACTTCGACTTGGGTTGTATCCTAATGTCCAAAGGATCGGGAGCTTGTGGTCAGCTACTTGATTTGATTTCGGGTACACAAAACAAAATTTTACTTCCCCAATTTGTTCCATCAGCGTCTAATCTAAGTGAGAAGGACATGCTACATGCATGGGTGTGCCTATAATGCTTTCTTGTTAGTACAAGATATCATTTTGGAAAATAATCTTGTTATGAAGCAGTGGGCTTACTTGTTGAATTTCCAGTTTGAGAGCATAGAATTAGAATCCTACTAAATTATGATCTACGTCTCCTAGAAAAGTTGTACTGGTTCGGACAAGGCTTCTTTGTGAATTTCTGATAATATCTCCGGTTCCTGCAGCTTTGGTATTTTTTTTAGAACTGAGCCGTCAATATTTAAGCAAAAAAAAATCGGGAAGCGGTGGCACCCATTTACATGGGATTTGCACTAAGGTAGCGTTTGGTAACAATACCAATGTATTGGAGTTTTGACTAATGGGATTACAAGTCGTGAACCTCATTGGGCTTGGAAGTGGTGTGGTATGATGTTGAGTGGGATTATGTAAAAGGTTGACCAACCCATTGGTAGTTTTTTGGTGTTTGGTAGCAAAAGGTGCAGTACCAAAGCAGTGGAGTTTTGGTGTTTCTGGTGTTTGGTATGGTGTATTTCAAAGTGGTGTTTTCAAATTAAAAAATTGGTAATTTAATTCTATTAGTTTTTATATTTATGTAATGAATGAAATATGTATCGAAAATGTGAAATGTAAGATTGCTAAGTAAATGTATGATTAAATATGTTTAACTAGGACATGTAATTAACATGTTTCGAGGATTACGGTTTTCATGTAACTTCGTACAATTCAAAACATCCCGATCAAAAGGCCTAAACAATTAAATTACTGAGTTTAACTTAACAATTAAAAGGTCTTTAGACTTATTTCATAATTGTTGGCACATTTTTTTTCGATATATTAATCGTCCACCTTTCGCCCGCCATCAGCCCGTGTTAATTGTAAACCCACACGCCACGGTTAGACGAAAAACAACCGTTGCGGTTAATGATTTTAGTCAACCCACCGTAGACGGGTCGGTTAAAAATTTGATAAATAACCACCCGTACCCACCCACGTACACCCCTACTTAGCAACATGAAATTCATTCACATTAAACTGCATCAGACTAAATACTCGATATATAGCTGACATACACATTTTACAGCATCTAAATTAATTACTGATAATTAACTCCGGGTTGGGTAAGTCGTAAACTCACAATACACCATACCTCGATTGAGTAACATTTACAATATTTAAGGCTTTATTCAGTTCACCTTTATTTCAGCTGTATTCTATTCAGTTTAGTTCAGTTCAGTTTAGTTCAGGTTAGCGTAGTTGAAATTTATACTTGAATTCAGTTTAGGCCCATTCAATTTAGTTTAGAGAATTTCAGACGAATTGAACGAAGCCTAAATTAAGGTCTTGTAGTTACTGCCCAACTGTACCAACAAGATAAATATGTAAAAAGGATATGAGGAAAGCAGCAAACGATACAAGAGACGGATAAAACATTAAAAACAATTGTTTAATCATTTCAGTTAAATGATAATATAACAAAATATCTTATTGTTTGAATGTATATATTACATTAAGACAAGACATAACATAAGCTAGTAAGTTAGTAAGATATATAACATCTTATTGTTTGAATGAATATATAACATCGATGACATATACGTAATTAATGTGAACTTTATTATGTCTTGTGCTAATAAAGTTGTTGACTAATGAGGGTAAAATAGACAAATCAAATGGTCCGGAGTGAGGTTATGATCACCACTTAAAACCCCAATCCAAAATACCACCACCCCCTAGTATTGTTGAGTGGTGTTTTGAGTGGTATTATAAACCCGTTTACATAAACCGATGTGGGTTATGAGGGACGAAGACACCACACCACTCCTCCTACCAAACAACCAAGAAGTGGTATTTTTCGTCTTGAAAACCGTATCGGGGCCAAAAATACTACACCACACCCTTTACAAAATACTACCTAAGAACTTCTGTGCGGTTCTTGCTTTATGTAGAATATGTTTTTAGTTGAAATAGTGAAAAGTTGTTGCATTACTAGGCCTAGCTTAATTTCTTAAAAATCTTCTTCTCAATTTACACACACTATTGTCAATATGAAGAAATTATGTGTTCTATACTTCTATAGTTTATTCGTCATTATTAGAATTGGAGTCCAATTAGGTGTGTGTGTGTGTGTATGTTTTATCTCTCTTCTAATTAGTGTCCAACTCTTATTTAGAGTATAATTAGGATTCTGTAATATCTATATATACTCTGCTGCTAATGGCAAAGATATAGCAGTCACATTATTATTGATTATTTTTACATGGCATCAGAGCCGAAATTCTGGTAACCGAAGCCACACTAAATATTAGCTTCTGCCATTCCATTCAAATCCAGTAATCAATGGCTCCAGATAAAACTGAAGAGACAGGTGATGGGAGTTCTGCCCCACCCTCGTCGATCGACATTATGTCGCCTTACTACATACATGCCTCCGACAAACCTGGAGACGTTTTCGTGGCTGATCTTCTGCACGATGGGAACTACGGGGATTGGGTCAATGACATGACCAATGCCCTGCAAGCAAAGAACAAGTTCGGATTTGTTGACGGCACGATCTCGATGCCCAAAAAGAATTCATCCACTTATTCACATTGGGTTAGGTGTAATGCGATGGTTAAAGGTTGGTTAACTAGCAGCATGGAAAAGGAAGTACGGAATAGCGTCAGATTTGCAAAGACAGCGTCTGAAGTATGGGCTGATCTACAAGAACGCTTTGGGAAAGAGAATGCGCCTCGAGCTTATGAACTACGAAGAGTTGTTACACATATTCGACAAGAAAACTCATCGATTTCAGCATATTTCTCGAAACTGCGAAGCCTATGGGATGAGGCAGATTCTGTCAATCCACTTCCAAGATGCACCTGCTCTAAGTGCACTTGTGGAGGTTGTTCCTGTGACTTCCAAAATCTGATTGGTAAGATGAGGGATCGAGAACACCTTTATGATTTCTTAATAGGGCTGAATGAAGAATATGGCACAGTGAAAACTCAAATTTTATCTACGAAACCCACTCCAAGTTTAAACATGGCTTATCATCTAGTTTTTGAAGACGAGCAGCAACGCAACATCTCCACTGCACGTAGGATTCCCACCGAATCTGCTGCTTTCCAGGCTTATTCACGAAAGAAAGAAGAAGTCCCTGATCGTGATTCCGGTCGTCGTAGTGAGCAACGTAGGTGCGCTCATTGCAAGAAATTAAACCATACATCCGACAATTGCTTCGAGCTCATTGGTTATCCACCAAATTGGCGGAAAGGCGGACGAGATGGTAGCCGGAGTTCTGGACGAGATGAACATGGTAAGCACGAGTATGGAAACAGGGGACGAGATATTGGAGGGTACAAACCTCGAACTGTTGCTGCTGCGGTTGTCGAGGGACCAGACTCAATAAATGCTCATATGTTCTCAAGATTCATGGAATTTATGAGGTTAGAATCTGAAGGTCGTCAAGGTAACAGTCCGAAAGCAAACATAACAGGTACTCCTAACGACTCATGGGTAATTGATTCAGGTGCCTCAGAGCACATTACTTGCAATGAAAACTTGTTGGTAAATATGACAAAAAGGAGTTTAGGGCCACCAGTTAAAGTTGCCAATGGTATATCCGTTCCAGTTCAAGGTGTCGGTAGCGCTCACTTGGATAATGGAATTGAACTCAAACGGGTTTTATACATTCCCAATTTTAAGTGCAATTTAATTTCAGTTAGCCGTTTAACTAGTGATTTAGACTATACACTTATATTTTCTCGTGGCTCTTGTGTTATTCAGGACTCACCTTCGAGGAACCTGATTGGCGTGGGTCACCACTATAATGGTCTATATTACTTCTCACCGTCGCGGAGTGATGAAAAGGCTTTGTCAGTTACGGTCGACTTGGGTTTGTGGCATAAACGGCTTGGACATGCGTCGAACAGCAAACTACAAAAGCTCAGTTTTCTTCAACAATTGGATAGTTATCCTTCTCATTGTGATTCTTGTTTACGAGCAAAGCATACGCGTTTGCCTTTTCAGAAAAGCTTTATTAAGACTACTTCTTGTTTTGAATTAATTCATTGTGATATTTGGGCCGGTTATCAAACCCCCTCGTTTTGTGGTTCAAGATACTTTCTCTCAATAGTTGATGATTTTAGTAGAGGAGTCTGGGTATTTCTGTTACAATCTAAGTCTGAAGTTGGTAGGTTCTTGATGAAATTCTGCAACATGATCGAGACACAGTTTGAACAAAAGATCAAACGAATTCGTACAGACAATGGTAGAGAGTTTCAATCTAACACCATGACAACTTACTATGAAAACCATGGAATCATCTTAGAAACATCATGCACCGATACTCCTCAACAAAATGGCGTAGTTGAGAGAAAACACCGCCACATTTTAGAAATCGCAAGGGCGTTGCGGTTTGAGTCTAGTCTTCCAATTGATTTTTGGGGCGAGTGTATTCTTACTGCAGTATACTTGATAAACAGATTGCCATCACCCGTTATAGGAAATAAAACTCCATATGAGATTTTAATGGGAAAGTTACCTATATACGAGCACATTCGAGTCTTCGGTTGTCTTGTTTATGCAAATGACAATAGCAAGCGCGGTGACAAATTTAGTGCGAAGGGAAGACCATGCATATTTGTGGGGTACCCAACCGGCCAAAAGGCGTATCGAGTTTATGATCTGGAGTCTCACAAAATTTATAGTTCTCGAGATGTTACATTCTATGAGGATATATTTCCGTTTAAGGTACACACGAGTAATTTATTTGGTAACTTTGGTCAGGATGAGGCAGTTGATTTCCACAAAGCAATTTCACAAGCTCAACAAGAAATCATCTCAACTACCGTCCATGATGAGAACATAGATACACCAAATTTAATCCAATCATCTACCACAAGCAACTCATGTGATCATAATACTCGTATAGTCAGTGAGCCCACGGAAAGTGACTTGGAAATAGTTAATGAAGATATTGGACAACAAGATGGAGTTAATTTGGAAGTTGTCAATAAGGATAATGTGCAGCAACATGGAGCACCTACCTTGACTCGTGAACATAACTTTACAACTGATGGCATTGTGCGAGAACAAAGGAAGAAGACACAACCCAAGCATCTTGATAACTTTGTAACTGACTTGCCACCTTCCGTTGATCATTCGCAACCCACGACCAATTAAGGAGACTCGACGGTATTTCCTCTTTCTCAATATGTATCTTATGATCGCTTTTCGAAACCCCATAAAGTCTTTTTAGCAGCCATTACCTCTCGTGATGAGCCAAAATATTTCTCTCAGGCTATTAAGCATCCCGAGTGGTGTGAGGCAATGAAAAGGGAAGTGGAAGCGTTAGAGAAAAACGGTACTTGGACTTTGGTTCCCTTACCGCCAGGTAAAAGAGTTGTTGATTCAAAATGGGTGTACAAAATTAAGTACAAACCTAATGGTGACATCGAACGATATAAGGCTCGACTTGTAGCCTAGGGTTTTACACAAGTTGAGGGTGTTGACTTCCACGAGACTTTTGCTCCCGTTGCTAAGTTGGTCACTGTTCGTTGTATGTTGAGCGTGGCGGTACAACGCAATTGGGAGGTTCACCAACTAGACGTTAATAATGCATTCCTCCATGGTGATCTTGAGGAGGATGTCTATATGCGTATTCCTCAAGGTTTTGCGAAAGGGGGAGATACACGTGTCTGCAAATTGCGCAAATCCTTATATGGTTTACGTCAAGCTTCACGGAATTGGTACTTTAAATTCACCAAAGCTCTCGTCTCAATCGGTTTTCGCCAGTCGAGAGCAGATCATTCCTTGTTTGTGTTTCGCAAAGGTACCACTTACGTTTCCGCCTTAATCTATGTCGATGATGTATTACTTGCTGGGAATGATATGTCATACATTAAGAAGGTCAAGTCTTACTTGGATGCACAATTCAGTATTAAGGATTTGGGTCCTTTGAAGTATTTTTTGGGAATAGAAGTCGCTCGTTCCTCCGAGGGAATGGTCCTTAGTCAGCGGAAATATACCCTTGATATTCTAGAAGATAGTGGTCTTCAGGGAGGTCGTCCCAGTTCTTTTCCAATGGAACAAAATTTGAAGTTACACAAAGATAGTGATAGTCCAACTGTAGATGCTGCTCAATATCGACGTTTGGTTGGACGACTTTGGTAACTAACTGTTACTCGGCCTGACATCGCATTCTCTGTTAATCAACTTAGTCAATTCATGAATGATCCTCGTGAATCTCACTTACAGGCAGCATGGCGCGTCCTGCGTTACTTAAAGGAAACCCCTGGTCAAGGATTATTCTTACGAGCGAAAGGAACACTGGAGCTGGAGGCTTATTCTGATGCGGATTGGGGAGGTTGTAGCTTCACACGTCGCTCGAGCACAGGATATTTTATTTGTTTGGGTGGTTCTCCAGTTTCTTGGAGAACAAAGAAACAAACAGTGGTTGCTCGTTCTTCCACCGAGGCCGAATATCGTGCAATGGCTGCTACAGTTAGTGAGGTTTTGTGGCTTCGTTGGCTTCTTCGTGATTTTGATGTATTTATCAAGGGTCCGACGCCACTATACTGTGACAATCAGGCTGCACGTCACATTGCCGTGAACCCGGTGTTTCATGAACGCACAAAACACGTTGAAATGGATTGTTATTTCGTTCGTGAACGAGTTGAAAGTGGTGATATCAATCCATGTGCTATTTCGTCTCATCTTCAAGTGGCAGATATATTCACAAAAGCACTTGGTTCTGATCGCTTCAAGTTTTTACGAGGCAAGTTGGGTGTTTGCAATCTTCACGCTCCAACTTGAGGGGGAGTATTAGAATTGGAGTCCAATTAGGTGTGTGTGTATGTTTTATCTCTCTTCTAATTAGTGTCCAACTCTTATTTAGAGTATAGTTAGGATTCTGTAATATCTATATATATTCTGCTGCTAATGGCAAAGATATAGCAGTCACATTATTATTGATTATTTTTACAGTCATTATTGGTTATATCCACTACCAACTTATTTATTGTCCAAAATCTTTTTTTTTCTGGAATTGTTGATGGGGTTCCCTGCATGCTTGGACCCTCTTAAATACATTTAGGCCCATGGACTATACATAGTCCAAACTATTAGATGATCTGGATCAATCTGTTTTGGATAAAGGACCCTAACGAAGCCCTTATTCAGAAAATTGCCCCTAAGTTTAAAAATTTTGGACTCGGGTAGTGCTGTTAAACGAGCCGAGCCGAGTATCTCGAGCTCGAGCTCGGCTCGTTAACAACAACGAGGTGCTCATTCAGCTAAGTTACTTGAGCTCAAGCTCGGTTCAAACTCGAAAATTAATGAATTTTAACGAGTTTTTTTCCCAAGCATTTCTCGAGTCTTAACGAGTTTTTTCAATATAGTATGGCTTACCGAGCTTAATGAGCCGAGCTAAGCTTAGCTCGTTAAACTAACAAGCATAAAACGAGGGTCGAGCTCGGCTCGTTTACCATATCGAGCGAACCTAATCCTCGATAAGGCTCGGCATGACCCTGTTCAATTAAGTGCGTATTAGGGATGCAATTGAGCCGACTCAAGCCTGGCCCAATTTGCTGAAATCTTATTGGGCCGGTGATACCATATATGGTAAAATTACATTGAGAGTTGAGGATGAGGTTATATCTGGGTGGATAAATAATAGATAAGGTCTATACTTTGAGATAAATTCAAAGAGAAGCTATATACATATGTATTTCCGCTATAAGCATGTACATTAAGACATACACCAAATTTTGCAGTATTTTCAGGTTATGCATATTTCCAGTTTATACATGTTTATATATATGCAGTTATCACTCCATTTACAAGTGTATATATAGACATATGTACATTCAAATACATATGCATATATACGACCTGTTTGGCCAGCAACTAGCTAATTGAGTTTTGAGTGTTAGTGAGTTGAGGAATAGTGAATAGTAAGTAAAAGATAGTTGAGTTTTTAGTGGGATATTTTATATGTTTTAGGAGGGAATATTATAGGGGTGTAAGAAATGTGTAAGAGAAGTGTAATAAAGGTGTAAGAAGTGGAAAATGTGTTTAAGAGATAAAAGTGGGGGGTATGTGGGGTATGTGTAAGAGTGTGTAAGAGATGTGTAAGAGGGTGAAAGGAATAAATAGGGGTATGTGAGATTGTGACACTAGTTGAGTTACAAACGGCTGACCAAACGCAAAAAACTCAGCATTTTACTAAATGCTAACTGAGTTACAAACGGCTGGCCAAACGGGCCGATATTCTTTTTGAACAAATCATTGCAGCCAGATAGATTCGTAGATGTAATTCTTCCCATATCTACGGGGTTTAGACATCAAAACTAATCCCATGGGCCGGGGCAGGGCTTATCCTTCAGGCCACTGGTCCTAATGATGACAATATATTTAGCACTTTTTATTGTCCTTTTTCGCTAACCATAACGCGGGTTTGTCCCCACTTTTAGTCTTGTTTTGTGTTGTTTTTGCATATTTTCAGATTACGTTGTGTTTTCGGACAAGTTTGTGTTTTCGATGGATTTCGTGCATATTTGGGCATTA